>VBVR01002332.1:0-23362 GCA_011638315.1 Tetramorium parvispinum
TAATACAGGACTATAATAATATTAGAAATAATTTTTATTAAAGTAATCTTAATTAAACATAATAATCTCTTCCAAAGGTTCAAAGAATTAATAAAGGAATATTTCGTTTGCAGTATTGCTTTGGCATTTTCTGTGTTTATGATAACAATCGGAACGCTTTATGATAAATTCATGCATCAAAAATATGTAAAAAAAAATGCGACGAGTAAAATCAATAACAGTAAGCGTTATACCCAAAAATCTTTAAAAACGTTTTCCATTTTAACAGACTATTTACAATTTTGATATGCTTTTCTACTTAATTAATTTTTTCTTCCTCAAAGTGTCTTTATTAATTAGTGTACTACTAAAGATGTATAATTGTGATTCAGATGTGAAATACGTATCTAAAAATAAGAAAATGGAAATAAATTTGTCTTCACGTGGGGAAAGTAGAATCGGAAGAATATTAATGTGTTTTTCTGTTTATATAAATACAAGAATAATATTTAGCACGGAATTAGACGCCGACGCAATACCCTCCATTCACGGCTTAAAATTTTTAAGCATGTGTTTCATAATCTTTTCCCATACTATATTTTTTGAACTAGATTTTCTTGGTGAGTAATTTTTTTAAAACGCATCTGTAATTATTAGATATTTTTGATCTTTTATTTTTATACTTAATGGAAATTGCTTTGTGCATGCAGACAATAAGATATGGCTGTGGAGATACATTAACAGTTGGAATAATATTAACGTTGGAATATTCATTACTATTGGAGCAATTTTGATCGACATATTTTTCTTTTCAAGCGGATGTTTGGCGACTTATTCGTATTTCAGGAATAAAACTAATAAAGGACAGATAGAACAGACTGGTAGAGAGAAATTAAATTACGTATTTGTCCAAATAGCAAAAAAATTTGTCCGGTACGTTATCTTGATTCACGTGGGCAACGAGAAAGAAAATATAGTAAATATAATGAAATTGTTGCTGTAATTTTATTTTTAAGACTGACACCGGCTTACATGATGACGTTAGGTATATTACAATTAAGCTCGATTTGGCTTGATAAAACTTCGCAATTTTATACGTACAAGAGATGGCACGAAACTTGCGCGAAGTATTGGTGGAGTAATCTTCTGTATATAAATAATTTTTTTGATTTAGATGCAATGGTACGAACCCGCTTGGTAGCTTAAAGTTACGTTGGAGGGCGTACAAAACTTTTATTGTAAATTTTTATTGTAGTGCATGATATGGAGCTGGTATGTAGCTACTGATATGCAATTCTATATAATCGCTATAATATTGTTGACTTTGTCGACCACGTAAGTTAAGCAATTATTTCAGCAATAAATCCTTCGAAAAAATACTTCCATAAATGCACATTAATTGCCAATTTCAGATATTTCTACACCACTGTTACGATATTGGGTACATTTTTAATTGGCTCCGTCATTTATAGCGGTTATACTTCATATATTTATGGAATTGACCGTAATTCTACGCAATATTTAACGTAAGTCATTGATATATTTTATTTATCGACAAATTAAGTAATTTGTCGACAAATTACTTAATTTGTCGATAAGTAAAATTAAATTAGTAGTTAAGTAAGTCAAATTAAATAATTGGACAAATTACTAAATTGCTCTTCCTATTGTTACAGACTAGATGAACATTGGCGTGAACTTGCAAATTATTTTCACTTTCCACCATGGATCAGAGTAAATCCATATATTATTGGAATTATTACAGGTTACATTTTAATAAAAGCAAAGAATTATTTTATCTTGAAAAAGGTAAAGCATCGTTACTACTTTTAAACAAGGTCAATAAGAATTGTAAGGGTGAATCCCGAATAACTATCCGAAATCTGCTTATAAAATTTGTTAAAACAATAGCAGAAAATCTTTTTTAACAAATGCATGTCATTTAACAATATAATTTACTTGTTTTTCAATACTTGATCTAATGCTTCACAAGTCTGTTTATGTTCTGGAAAAAAAGATATTTCTGTCTTTTAGTCTTTTCACGCATACATCACTTCTTTCACATTTTGATCAAATCGACGAGTTCTTAAGGCATCTTTGAACGGAGCAGAGTAATTTGAAAAAGAACAATTATCATTTTTTATAATACTGTTAAATAACATGCTTGTAGGTTTATTACTGTTTTTAAATTTTATAAATTTATTTGGACGTTCCGAATAATTGACTTCTTCTCGTAAAAAATTTAATTTTCTTATAAAAAAGTAAAACAATTATTGAAATACTTATAGAATATACAAATTGTTGATCAATTTTCTTTACAAATTAATAATAATGTAACAACAAATAAATGAGAATATGTTATAATAATTTTGATATTTCTAAATATTTCAGAAAATTATAATATTATTTTGTTATCTCACTGTTGCTTGCAACATTTTGATATTATTTTATAGTCTTCACGAGCAATATATATCCATTTTATCTATTGCTGTTTATATTGCGGTGTATAGACTACTTTGGATAATACCTATAGCATTGGTTGTAATAAAATGTTCCATTAAACACGGAGGTTCGCATTTATATATTAACATATTTTGATTGTAAAATTGATATATTACATTTTAAATAGTATTACAAACTAAAATATATTCTAATTACAGGATGTATCTTATCTTTGTTGTAGATATCGTTAATCAGTTTCTGTCATTCAAGGCCTGGTTGCCTTTTAGCAGACTTACGTATTGCGTTTATCTTTTACATCCTATCATTATACGATCGGTTTGCTTATGCAATGAAACATCAATTTCCTATCAATATTTACCTACAGTAAATATATACCTAAAATTATAACATTAAAGAAATAAAAAATTGTATTTATTATTTTTGTAATTTTTATTTCCAGTTTATTATGAGTTTGGGATATATTGTGATCAGCTACTTATGCTCTTATGTGCTGTCTTTAATGGTGGAAATGCCCTATATCTCGTTAATGCAACTGTTTATCCAATATTGCAATACAAAGAAATGTAACATGCTTGATAAAAAACTATCGTAATTTTGTATACAAACGATATTATATAAATATATATACGTAATATTACATTATATTATAATATCATTAATTAAAATATGTACAACTACAATTGTAATATGATATATATACATTTAGATAGTATTAGTATATTACAAAAAAATAAAATTATAGAAACGTTAAGTGAAGTTTTTTACGCAAGATTATAGTACAATTCAATTATATCATTGTCAATAAATTATGTTTAATTGTATTATTTTACAAATTACTAGAATGTAGTAAAAATAATATATGTTTTTATTATATAAGAAATAAATAGAAAAATGTATTAACTTATATAAAATCTGTACTAACGTTAATTTATTCTCAAAAATAAAAATATTAACACAAATATTATAATAAATATACAATGGAATCAGTTCACAAGCATGAGAGAAATATCAAATAAAAGATACACTTTATAACAGAAGGCTTTTACATTGGAATTTAGGATTTGGGCGCCTATAGCTCACTCCTGTAACTAGCTATGTTTGTCATTTACGTTCAATAAAAACGCGCGTGCGCCCTGCAGTGGTCCAATACTACCCTCGGATATCAGAATCGCACGGGGCTAGTGCTCAATGGTAAGAGTGAATTTTCTTATCACGGTCATATTCTTCTTGATTGTGCTCATACGAAGTGAACTGTGACGCGTGGAAAATGGACGAATTTACTTGAACATCCTCGACTTATTTTGCGCGAGATCGACGCTTGGTTCGATGGTGTAGAGGTGGAAACACAATCGAGAAGACGAGAGAGGAAACGGAATGAAAGACTGACTGGAGATTTAACATTGTCTCATTACTTTTGAAGGTTTTACATATATTTGTTTGATTTAATTTATTACACATTTTGGTTTAAATATTCTTTTTATGGCTTCTTTTTGATTTCTTGATTCCTATATTTATTTTTTCCTTATTTCATTTATCTAAGTAAGTGTAGATAGAAATACATATAGATAAATATATGTAATAATATTTAATAGGTTAAAAATAATTCTCTTATCTTTAACATAATTTTTATGACAGAAACTTGTTGCATGTTTATCAATTATTTTATTTATAGAAGCAAAAAGATTTGTACTTTGGTAAAAATAATTTCTAAAATAGATGTTAAAGATTGTTATTTCTAAAATAATAATTCTAAATTAATAATTCTTCACGAATAATTGAAGCATATAGATGATTTAATTATCAGTTTAATATGAATTAATATTTATTAGATTACAGACATAATGAATAAAAGATTATAATTACAATTTTTTTTAAGCATGTATAATTCGTATTAGAAACTCGAGATAGAATTTTATTTATAATTTTATATAATGTACAATATAGAAAACATTTAAAAAATAAAAACACACACATACATATGTAAAATATATAAAAATATATATCTAAATACACAGCACATAAAACCTTAAAATTTTATTCAAAATTAATTAATTAAGATTGTTTAAAAAGCTTTTAGTTAATATTATATATAATAATTATAGCAATAGTTAAAAACGATTTCTATTTCATTATTAATAAAATTATCTTTGTATCACATTGCTTTTGTTACATTAAAAATTTTTTATGTATTCCAAATTTTTTCTTTTTATTTCTGCGTAAAATTATTTATTAAAAGATATTTTTATTATAGAAATATGTATATTCAGCAATGAATTTAAATACTTATTAATATACAATATTTTTTACATGGTAAATCGAAACATTTCGATTCAGCTTCGTTAATTTATGAATTTACAGATGAGAGCATTGGATACAATCATGAATTCAACTTGCGCTTACTGTACACTTGAACCGCCCCCTGACATCCTTCACATACCACCGCCGCCATTCCCGGCCATTCTTCAGCAAGGTTCTGACTTTTATCCGAGTTCTGACATTCTGCCATTCCCACCGCATTTAAATGACAGTCCCTGCAAGCACTTCTGCGATCGGCGCTCCGAAGGAGTCCAATACATAGAAATGCCTCAACAAGGTTGGTTGGAAGAAGCGACTATTCTCTTTATATGAGAAAATAACTTAATTCAATACACTTAAATTTTATCAAACTATTCTCTAGACAACTTAATATGGATAATCGAATCATGTAAATTATTATATATTTTGTTTAAATTAATTTTTTTATATAAAAAATATGTAAATTTTTAGGAACCGTCTTTGATGATACATGGCTCTTGATTCTAATATCATCTTGCGTCGGTGTTATTTTTATTGGCATAGTACTTGCGACGTTGCTCTTAAAATGCAAATTGTAAGTACTTTACTTTATAGGAAAAACTAGTCTAAAATGATATACCAATGAACATAATTGAACTGATAATCAAAGAGCAAATATAAATTATAGTTTGTCTTTAAGACTTTTATATTTATTCAAAAGATGAAAATAATTGAAAATACAATAAACATTGGGAGAGAATCGCGAATAAATAAATATTAGCAACAAATTAAAACCAAATGCGTTTTATTTCTATATTAACGTCTCTGCAACGTTAATACGTGGTAATGAAATAATATAGTATCAGGCAATTTCAATAGTCTGGTTTTGCGATGTTCCTGGTATATTATTTTCTTTTGCGTGAAAAATGCAAAATGAAACAAATGATGAATATAATAGCAACAGAAACGGGAAAGGTGGGGTGATCTCCATGCCGAATGCAGCCTCCGGCATGCAAACGAAAAACGGTCGGCTCCAGAATGAGGCGGTGCTCTACCCTTGCGCGGCGGACACCATGCAGGACAGTCGGGTTATGTGGGCCACCCTTACCCCACGCGGGACCACAAGGCACTATTTGGAGGAGCATACGTACGAAACCATCGGGAGTGGGCAGTTCCACAAACGTGCCTGTACGACTACACCAACCGAACATGTAAAACTCAAGGCAATCTAACAATACGTTTGTATTACACGATAATTATTTGTTTTCTGCGCAAAGTATTCTAGAAAAATTTCCCCAATGAGCCCTTTCATTCGTGAATATGTTTATCTATTTAGTCTCTTATTCGGATTTTTTCGATCAATTTGCAATTTATCTTGCCTGGCAAAGTTGAAGATTATAGGTTTTCATAAGTAACTTTGAACGCGTTAAATATTTTTGTTATTAATGGTTAAGTTATAGATTTATCGTATTGGAAAAGTTAAACTAAATAAAAATTGAGATAAAATTAAATGCAATTAAGCGGAGAATAAAGTTTCACTGCCACTTGTCTGTAAAAATTAATTAGAAATCCTTCAACGATGCATTATCCGTTATTGAAACTTTGTTTTTTGAAAAATCGGAAATTCGTTTCGTTATTTAAAATTCGCTCATTATTTAGAAATTATTAGCTTGACAATGTTTTTATCTCTAAATATATAAGATGGCTCAAATTTGCTTGCTAGATATCTATAACTCAAGATAACGAAGTACATCCATTTCGTACAGAATATATGTAAATATAAATTAATAATTTTCTAGACGTATGCCGATCCACCAGCTATAACCCCGGTGCAAAATCGTCCAAAGGATGACAAAGCTTTTGATAACACTGCTTTCGTAGATTACGAGGAACCACTGTCCATCAAGACTGAGTATTATCAGCTCAACGACGTTCTGGAACCGAACGAATCCGGTAATGCAGTCTCGATCGACACAACGACATATTTTAAAAGCACAGTCAGCTTTCCTAAAGCTTATCTTTTCACCGAGCGTGATGTAACGGATGTCATGCTTTTAATTAACATCACACTAACTGAATTCTGTGATTTAACGCCGATTAGCTCGATTAAAGATATAATGCATGTATATGAATATGTACATACAACCGTGAGCTTTAACATGGAAGAAATAAATTCTGGACGGACACGCTGCGTGTCGTCTTCGTTGAGAATAATAATGAATCTCATGTGATTTTAGGGATACTTACGATTCAGAGGGGTACCCTTCGTCCGCGCGTAAGCTCCCCGACGAGAATCGAGCATCCGAATTTACCCCCGTTGAATCTTCATCCGCATAAGCGCGCATCCCGCAAGAATTCCGGACCGCAACACACCTCCGACACGCTGCTGAGGAGCAGCATCACGTCGTCCACTTACATACCTACCATATAAGCGTCCACCTTTCGTCACACTTCTTTCAGGGTTTCGCCAATAAAGCCCGATTTTACGCCGTGCACCGTTTACATCCTCGTTAATGTCATCGTATCTAGTTATTGTAAGCACACGCTGACCGCCAAGTAAAACGATGTAATCGTGAAAAATAATTCTTTTTTATCGATTGATATGACTTGTGATTGTGATTGTGTAGAGCGGTAGGTCGTAGACTTAATAGAATTAATGATATACGTTACATTTGCATCTTACAAAATAAAACAATGCATAGCGAAAGATGGTTCTTCTCTCTGCTCATCTCCATGAATTATTCCCAAGATACAAATATCAGATTTATCTGACGAATTTAAAGTGAGCGTCGCTAACATCCGTCCGTTTCGTGTACGAATTTTTATTAATCTTTGAATTTTTGTTTTTAATATATCGCGAATTCATCAATCGTACACTGCAAAAAAATTCCGGTTAAAAACGGATGAATTAGAAAAATCTTGTAGAATTAATCAAAGATTCTGGTTCGTATAATAGAAATTCTAGTTATTATAAGTTATAAAGTATTGAATTACTTTGATTTGATCTCGCGTCGAGAATTGTCGATACGTTGAAAGGGAGAAAGGAGCGTTCCGTGTACAGTTTCAATACTTTATTCATATAATTTCGTAGTTACGGCATTATTCCTATTGTATTTACAACGTCCCCAATCTCAGGAGAATTTGGTAAAGTGTCAGTGCGCGCGCACTACGGTACTCACACATGTCCGTGTATATGTATGCGAGTGTGTGTGTGTGTGTGTATTACTGCGTACCTCTTTCTTTCTTCTTGCAAGATTAACGTGAAAATGCATCCTCGAAGCTGATGAAAGCGCTATTTTCAATATTTAACCGATACGACGAGACTCAATGCGTCTCCGCTTCTTCCCGCGTAGGCGCGAAGAAACTGCGGACGTTTCGTAATAACAATGAAGGTACATCGTATGGATTAAACGCTCCCCGATCGCCAGGGCGATCGCGTAAATATAAGAATAGTCGTTTCACTCAGCTCCACTTGCCCTTGTTAAATCATACACCGGGTGAAATGATAATCGGTCTCTTGCGGGGCGCAGCTTAGGATATACACCGCTTAAAAACGCGAAACGCCAACGGAACGTGGACCTCTCTGCATTGACGTGTAAAAAATCTAACTGCATGCGCCTACATCCCGTATATTTAACGTTTTACCTATACTTCACGTAATCTGGAACAGAACGGCCGATTCCGGTACCGCCGCGGAACCATATTAGCGCAACGGGGCCGCGTTTCCTCGCGAAGAAAAGTCGGGCTACGGGGTGTCGACCGAGTACGGGGATGAAATTTGCCGGAGGAATCAAAATATCCCCTTGTACATAGACTGCGATGAACCCTAGGGAATTAAGTATCGACAGGCAAATAATCTTCGATGATTTCTACTCCCGATGCCGCAGAGGGAAGCGTTTCAGCAAATAGACGCGATCGTTAGCTTCACAATTCGAAATTGAAACTCGCTAAAATTATATTAGTATTTGATCCTTCCTTGATTAATGTCTTCACAGTTCTAGATCACGCAATTTCTATTTCTTTCCTCTTTTTTTTCTCGCAATGACTCGTGACCCCGATTTACCTAACACGATTCGCTCGACGGCGGATTTCTCTCGTCGACGCGAATCAGCCTCTTGCGCGTGTGCACACGTCTCTATTATACATACACATGTCGTATGAAATTCGCAATCAGCCGACAACAAAAGTGTGTCCGCTCCTATGGAACTTCGTGGGATTCATTCTCTTGTGCTATAACACGTCGCTCTTTTAGCCCCCCCCCCCCGGTTTCCATCTCTTCGTCTCGTCCACGAATGTAGTTTACTATCTATAATTTATAGTGCATTCATATACGTACGACTGTACAATGTAAAATATAATTCCATCTATAGCTATAGCAACTCTAGATACAGCTGTGAGTGAGCGTTCGTCTCTTATCGTTTCTTCCACTTATTCCAAGTATTATCGGGTTGTATATCCGCGTTAAACGGCGATGACATTTCGGCAACTTTATCGGCCAACTATATCGACCATAAATAAATATGCACTTCTACAGTGATCTCTAGGTTTAATTGCCAAATGTTGCAACAATTCGTTTAGAATTATTTACGTTCAAAGTATTACTCTCATTTGATCACTCGCATCCTTCTTGAAACTATCTCGGAAAGATTGAGAATATTTATGAAAAGACACAATTTTATTTTATTTTCAACGATAAAAGTAACTTTTAAAGTATTTCTTTTCTCTTTTTGACGTAATGAGAATAATCCTTTGAAATTTTATAGCAGCTATTTCACATTTCGTTACAATTCGCCGCAACATTTGACATACGAAGAGAGTTTTTGAAATGCATATTCGTTTTATTAGATGAAGGCTATAGCAAAGTTAGGATTACAAAATTCGCGATTAATTCTCGTGCGATTTGATACCTCCATTTTCTTTCTTTACGACTCGTGTAATCGTAAAAGTTTCAACTTTTGCCATACTATGGATAATCGATAGCTTATGTGAAGCGTGTTCACTAGAGCCGTCAATATTCGAACTTGCTGTTCGAACACTTTGGTAATTTTATAATGATAAACAACGCACACAATACGTATAACGTATAAATAATATCACTATTGATAATTATATTGACAGCAAAATTTTATGTAAATAACAATATAATACTAATAATTATCATATTAATAACAGAGAGATATTTGGACTAAAACAATATTAACCATGTCTTATAATTATTATGACATCTTCACGCGATTTCTTCTTATTATTATATAGGAGTTCTCGTGTTAACATTGCTATAAATAATTATTTTCAACAATAATTATATCGTATTATAATTTCCTGTCTTTCGTTTTATTGGACGTATTACATTTCTCATTTAAATTAGGATACGTCTTTCGTTTTTAAAAATTAAAAATTTCTCTATTTATTTTTTATAAAATATTCTGAATGCTAAATATTTAAATAGAAACTTTACTTTTGTTCACGTTTATCCGTGGAATCACGTAAATGAGGAAAATAAATAGAAATTGATATACCCAATTACGAACGAATTCGACTGCTCTAGCGCTTATACGCGACACATTTTTTTAAGTTCGACATAGTATATAAGTTAATAGTTAGAGTAACACTGCTCACTAAATATATCTTTATAGAAGTTAATTTAGTTTAGTATAAACGTTAGTCGTCAGTACATTGAAGGATATGCAGATAGAGAATCGGAGGGCAGTGATAACAATATGTCTAGAGTTTCTTGTTGATGAAGAGCGTGTTCCCTTAAGCAGAAAGAGAATGGAAAGAAGAAAGATTTTTCTTAATGACAGCATTTTCTCGCGAAGGCCATCATTGATGTAGGGAACAGCGTAGTTTAGTTCATCATAGTTTAGTTTTCATCTCACGAGAAGTATCAGTCACCTAAAAATCAATCGATTATCAACGAAAAGCGCATTTATGCGAGACTGAATAAGTTTTCTTTTTACACGAAATATCGTTGTCGTCGATGTATCGTTAAAACTGCCCACACACGCAAGGTTCAGCCACATAAATATATGTACAAAATTCACACATCGATTTGCTTATCCATAAATGACTGAATGATGGGATGAGACGAGGGGGGTAAAGTGAGAGGAGGAGGGGGGGATGAACGATTGCAAGTTTAGCGAAGACGAGAGAGTTAAGATTTATTGTGTCTCGTTAAGCGTAAAAACGATCCGCGCAAAATGCGGAACGCGATGATCGGCATTTTTCTGCCTCGATAATGAATCTGAGCGTTTGTGCGATTGAAGATTAAAGAAGCTTATTCGAAGCGTTAGCTTGTAGGATTGTGTAAGTGCGTTTTGCCGCTGAATCTATCGTAAACTCGTTGAAGATTAACTTGCTCGCCAGATAGAAGTACGGATCAATTTGAAAAATTAGACCTCAAATCTGACTAATAGAATTCTCAGTGGACCGTAAATTTGTGAATGGAGCTAAAATAGAGAACGACCGTCATTTGATAGAGAGAGATAGAGAGAGAGAAAGAGAGAGAGAGAGAGAATACTCGATAGAGGGATCAAACTTCGGAAAACATCGCAAACACCTATTGCTGTTAATAGTCAGTAATCGATTAATCCTGGTTGATCGCGTTAATTGTTCTTCCCTGAGGATTGTTACTTCGAGATACGTTATCGACTTGTTAACCATGTCTGTTATTTCACCGCTAAGAGAAACGGCGAATAAGCTATCTAAATACAGAGAAAGAGGGAGAGAAAGAGATAGAGGAGCTACTGATACTAGCAACCGATTTCCAGATCTCGTAAAACAGCGTAATCTAAAGAAGGACGATTCGCTCGTAGGAAGAGCATTACAGAAGGAGGATCACGACTTACAAAATATTCGAGAGCACTTTATAACAATCGGACGTTTTTCTTTCGCCTTGGATTAGTCGCCGAGGGTCTCTCGACCAGTGATGGGCAAAGTACTATTTCCAGCCTCAAATATTAGAGGTAGCTCGTGTCATCGACATGCCTATCGATCTATCGTACTATTCTGCCAATACAAAATCGGGAATATCACGCAAGAATAGTGAGAGCTCTCCTATTCTTTTCTTATACGAGAAAATGAAGAAGTCTTCAACACTTCTTAAAATAATTAATACGTTGAAGATGTCGGCAAGTCTTTCTTGTAAATTAAGAGATAAGAATTCCGAAGATGAGAATTACGGAATCTGTAGACCTTCATGTACAATCGAAAACTGAGTTCACTTAAATAACTTTTACTTCGATACAATATCTCTGTATAATGTATAATTAGGCAACAATCGAATGTTTATTTATAATTTCTCGAGCAAGCGTGCAGAAAATTGTGAGAAATATTCAAAGGATGTTGTCTCTTTTAGAAGCGTTCCCTAGTATTTTACTCATCTCTGGCGTGCGTTTAAACGACAATTTGCACACTTTCTCTTCCGTCCCGTTCGCCCATTGAAGATCTGTTCTTTTTGGTAGATTTTTTTTTACGCTTTTCTTAGCCGAAACGGAAGAAGACAGGCGTAAAAAAATGTAACGGAAAAGAACAAGACCTCCCATGGATGTGGACAGTTGTCACGAGCGCTCGAGAATCGGATGGAACAACGCTTTGGGAATCAATCATGCTGTCGCGCTTTAGATCAGCTTAAATACTAAGCCCCGTTTATTAGTTATTGCTTCTTTATCTGCGACAAACGTCGCCTTCTTATTACTATTAACGATGTTAATTGTTAATGCCGCGTTAATAGTAACGCTTAAGTTTTTTACCTCGAAACAATTACCACGCATAGTAATTATGAGAAAATAAAAACGTGATTAATTTTTTCTAAGAGATCGCTATTGTTGTCAGTTCGATTTAAATAAAATTTTTATTTGAAAACAGTTAAAAAATTAATTAGTTTTTTTCCTTTTAAAGTTTCTTTTAGTTTTTTTTATAATTCAATAGCAGTAGTACTATTAATAATGTAAAAATAAAGTTACCTGAACATTATAAATTAATAATATCTAACCGTAAATTATACCATGCCTCTTTAGAAATTTAAATTATAGGTATTAATATTTCTTCCATTGAATTATAAATTATTTTTCTGTTTCCTATGAACGAAATATCATTTTCTCTAACTGTGTTTAAGATCAACTACGTTGATAACAATAATAATTAGATTAATTATGTTTTAGATTATATAAGAGCTCACGTTTCCTTCATAAATTATTCTTTAAAATGTTACTACTAATATTAATCGTATAACTGATTAACTACGTTAATACAACCTAACATGAGGGGATAATAAATTGTTCTTCGGTCCTTAACACATCTTGTTTGATCTTGGCTTCACAGAATAGGTTTTAAAAAATCTTTATTATCGCCAACTACGTCAACGATTAACCTTGTTAATAGTAATACTAAGTTAACAACATACAGCTATATACAGGATGCACCAAAGTACCGCTCTGGTATCCTCGTCTATAAATTCTCTTATCAATTTGGAATCTTGGATTCTCTTTTAATGGAGGTGGCGCGATATTATTATAACGCTGATCGAAGAGTTTATAGCCGAGAAGAAACGACGCGCGATATCTAGGTTGACCTGTATAAAAACGAGCGTATCGTGAATCTCAATTAGGAGGAGACGATGCAATTTGGTAGAAACGACTCGGTGCACTTGCGATGCGCCGTGCAATTAATGCTCGACGTGATTATACGACTCGGTCAAACGTCACCTAACTCGTACTGGCAATACTGCATTCACACACCCTGTATTTATGTATAAGCATATTTGCGTATATAAATCACCTATTCGTCAAGTTTGTCCTCTCGGATTACTTACAGATACTTTCCATATATATAAGAGTCATTTACGTACAATCTCGCCTGGAACACATTCAAGTGCGTAATATACGTAAATGAGGAATATCGATTGTGTTAATTAGCAAACGACACGTAAGCTACATCGAACATGAATTTGCATAGAAAATATAGCCTCTAAAGTAATTTATTTTAACATTTGTACATCATCGAGTAGGTAATCTATTATTTGCACATTCTAACAATAACTATTTATGATGACTTATGAAATTTCCTATTTTAAACAAACATCGTAGTATCCATTTTTCGTAAAATTAATAAAAATTTTCTATGCATAAATTCTATTTTTTCAATGCAATAGGGATAATTGATATATTTGTACGAGATGGTAATATTCTCGATAAATTTATAAATTTGACATTCCTCATTAGATATATTTCACACTCGAATCTCTCGAGAACGGAACTCTTATTATACGTGTCATGTATTCTTCGCTCAAAACAGACTTTAATAAAATCTATTTAATTCGTCAAACAATTTATACACTCATAACATAATCGATAAGTATGTGTGTGTCATATACATATATATTATCTGCTCACTTTTTCTATACAATAATGAATGTATAAATAGGATAGAATACGATCGTCATTCGATCGTCATTCGATCACGACGCTTTCATTCCTAACGTTTTACTTCCAACAACTTGTTCTCATAAACAGCGCGTCGAGAATTAAACGCAATTAAATTTTGCTATCATAAAATATTACGTGTGTAAATAATATTTAACCTTTTATGTATGTGTGTGTATATATATATACATATATATAAGCAAATTAATAAAATTTATGTTAAAATTGATTTATTAAACAAGTTAAAATAAATAAAATTTACTTATGGGATATCACATTTTATAATTTATCTTGTAATTTATTAATATGCATAGGCATATATATATATGTAATTGTACAAAAAATTATCAAATGACATATTTTTTAAAATAAAATATAATCGTTTAGTAAAAAAATTAAAATATTGACTCTTCTATGCAGAATTTTAAATCAATGAATCTGTACAAGTCATATCTACATTCTTTATATATCAAATTGTTAAATAATCATAAATATATAATAAATCATTGTTAAATATCATGTAAAACAATATATCTCTTCTTTCTATAGATTATTAACTTTTCCAGGCTTTTATAACATTCATAAAATCTTACAGTAATAAACAGTATGAAACATTTATGCACGATTCTTTTAATTTCATACTTAAAGTATCATCTTTTTTTATTTAAAAGATCGTATAAATCACAAACATCTTATTATCTAACTCTTAATTGATAGATAATTTAACTCTATAAAATGGGGGTAAATAGAGATTATTACATAAATTCAAAATTAACATATTTCCCGGCGTACTTGCAGAGAGGATGTTGGAAGTAAAATTCGTAAAACAATAAAAATAGCCTGCCTATTATCGGTGCAAGTTGCTTCCTAAGATTCGTCCAAATCAGTCACTGCTAATATCACCTTCAACATTTCCTTCTTTTTAATTAATTCCTACGATTAATTCTACGATCTTTGCGGCCGTTTTCCTCTTTGTTTCTCGAAATCATTCTAAACCGAGGCAAAAAGGTCGCCTCATATTAAACACAAAAATGCTAATCTTCCGATTACCGACGAATCGACTTCCCATTAATTGTGACAGAAAATCGAGCGATGCTAACAGGCGTTATTCGAAAAAGTTCGCGACAAATGAAAAAATAAGAAAAAATCCTGTTGGAATCCATTTGTGATCGACGCTCGATCTCTGCCACGTGTCTAAAGTTTTGAGATTTCGCGTCGAGAAAACAAGAGGAGCAGCGCTAGATCGTTAATCGATACCTCGTTGGCCTTCTTCTTTGCGAGAGCGAGCAGCTCGACGGACCTTCCTAAGTGCGATCGATTTCGCCTCAACTCGCATTAGAATTAAAGAGAAGTTTCTTATATTTTCAAGATAGCATAGTCTCGTTATGTTTTCCTCGAAAAGCAAACATATTCTGCCTTCTATATGTGCGACTTATCGATCCTGATCTTAAAGTTCTTAGAAAACATACGTTATCAAGGATACCTGCTCGTCTCGTGCGTTTCGATCTTTTTCGCATAGAAGAATACGAAGAGACTTTTTTAAATCGTGATTTTTATTACACCGGTCCTTCTGTAAGCTATCACGAGGATTTCCTAAACGTGCCCTTCCTCACTCGTGGCCGAGAGATCATTTTCGCACGCGCAACTATGTCCTGTTCACCGTTGATCGGATTTCACGAGGCGGTCCCTATAAAAATCATTTACTGCACGAGAAGCAATTCGAGGAAGATTCTCTCGGAGAATACTCGATCACTTTTCGCGTTGTATCTTGAGGTCGAGCCTCAAGATAATCCTTAGACTCTCGGGACTCGTGTAGACTTGATTAACATTCGGCAGGTAAAGGTCTTTCCCGAGAATGCTCCGATCAGCGAGCACATTTGCTTACACACCCGCGAGAAACGTGAAGAACTGCTTCGCTTACTCTTCTTTTGCTTCTCTCGATCCTCGATCCCTTCCAGCGACGAAAGGTGACGTTTTTGGCCATATCTTTGACCAATACTCCCTGTACACAAACCTCGAGCACAAGGCAATGTCCTGCCCAGGGTGAAGGATGTCTCTCTCTCCCCCCTTTTACACGTACCACTCTTTAATGTCTATCAGTTCTCGCTTCTTGTTGGTTTTGCTACCGTTGGCGCCGTTCTTCAGGGCGCCGTTGAAGGGCTGGCCGGAGCCTGCGGCGCCCAGCAGGGCCGCGTTCGGATCCTGACAGAACGTCTTCGTCTCGTCCACTTTGTAGCTCGTTTCCGGCCGGTTCTTAAACTTGAGGATTATCAGGATGATCAGGACTATCGCTATCAGCGCGGCGGCTATGATGCCGATTATCAGCGCGGCGTTCTCGGCCGCCTCGGACGTGATCCGCGGCGGCTTATTGTTCTGGTTGTTCTTGGGCGGAGTGGGGATCGGGTAGTCCGCCCGCGGCGGCGGCGGCGGCTGCGGGTCCGTCATTTCCGTCGTGGTCGTCTGCGTCGTCACGGTTGTCGATCGATGCGTCACGACGCTGCTGCAAAAGCGTAAGCGACGTTCGTTTAATTTTAATTGTCGTTTGGGACGCCAATCGTTTATGGATGAACCGCAGCTTTAACGAATTCCGCGGCTTTCTGTCGTGAATCACGGATGGTCGTTGCATGGACATATGTTACTAATTTTTTTTTCATTCAACGCGCAATAGAAATCTGAATTTATTTTTTTCACGCAAATTACTCGATTACGATAAATCAAATTGTTGTTGAAATATGAATCGAAAACCGCTACTAAATTTTACAACTGAATTTTTAAACTTGAGAGATGTGTATTGAGAGACCAGTATGATTTTCATATATTTTTAAAGAAAGTAAATTGATCCTGTTAATTGAGCTACATCTCGTTAACGACGTCTGCAATATTGAGAGATTTTTCCAATATTCAATGCAAGAGATAAGCTTTTAAGGATTCTATGAATTCTGTGAATACGTATCATTAATTGATCAGGGAATAATTTCGTGCACCTGATTCCGGAAAATGAACATTACGTATATAGCAGATTCCCCCGTAATGACTAATCGATGTGTATGAACGATCGCGAATGATTATCCAATTATCCGGCATTCGCGAACGTTCACGGTGACAGACGCAACGCACCTGCTATGGCTGGTCTCGAGGTCTGTGGTTGACACATTGTTTTGGACGGAGACGGTGACGACGTCGCGGCTCAACGTTGTCGACGACGCCGACGTCGTCTGGGTGCTGGTGTGGCTCGTCGAGTACTCGCGGGGCGTCGTGTACGTCACCGAGCTGATATCTGTGACAGAAAGCAAGAGGGTAAAAGAAAAAAATAGTGCGTCAGGGGGATGCGGCACTGCTTCCCCGCGCCATCGCCATCGCGGAGGGGATGGGATACCGGAGGCGGCAGGGAGAAGGGCACATGGAAAGCGGAAGGGACGGGATGCGAAACGTGCGGAGGCGGCAATATTTACGCGTGCGTAGGCCGGCAAATATTCACGCGTGCGTAACCAGGAACGTTACGAGCCGAGCGGCCCCGAGGGCATCAGGAACGTATCGTACAATATGCAAATGCAATTCGAGAGCGATACGTCAATTCATCTATTTATCAAAAATAGTATTTTATTATTAATGCCGCGGGGCGCGGATCGTATCTGACATTTAGCACAATCTTGAATTTCTGAGAGATGCTCAACGCTATCGCAACTGCATTCTTTCAAAATAAACTCCATAAGCGATATTCTAAGGCGGTAATTAATATTTCTAGTATTTGTACATAACACAGCTTTATTTCCCAATGTAAAAAGTTTCGTGATCCTGTTTGAAATCTAACAATAAGTCATTCTGATAGGCTGCCGCTTGGACCATATGTTTGCACGATCTGCTGCGAAACCCGTTATAAACATATTTATTTCAGATATCAAATCCGTCAGGATTTCTTGGAGTTCAAACACGTTATCGTGAGGCTTCGTGCTTAGATATCTATGTTTATAGACACGCACTTTATTTTAGTTACTATTTCACAATCGCGCATTAAAATTTTACGACGCATAATTGTCCGAACGGATATATGTACAATGAAGAACTCTCTATGAATGCTTCGTGCTGTGTATTTGAACGCGAGAGAAATGTTTCGGATTTTAAAGGCTGTTTTTTACGTGATTTTACGTCCGAGCAAAATTAAGGACAGCAAGTATCCAGTTTGACGTCGTGGCTCGACGAGGCGAATGTTATTACTGAAAGGAATGTCGCCCCCGGCAACAGGGTGGTGCTATTTTCATGGTAGGCGACGGTTGGTTGTGCGCGCGTCACAAAAAGTCACGAGCATGAAGAAGACGCCCACGTCGTATTTCCGTAACGAAGTATTTTTTATATTTCAAGCCGATGACCGGGAGCGATAAGATCGATCGATTCTCTCCATGAGATATTTCATGGCGAGTTTTCTTTAACTATACATATACATATACATATAACATATAAAATATTAATATTTTATAAATAATTTTATTTTTTTCAAAGATATGAATTAAAACATTTGGAAATAAGTTCTTCATGATTGTGCTAAAAAAAATCTCGTTTTCCTCGAAATTTAAGGAGAATTTGTGAAATATTGATTTTTGCAGTTGTCTGCTGAAAGAAAGATGTAAGGAATTATTAAGCAGAACGATATTCATGAAATACGGACCGCTGGCCGAAGTGACGAAAATCTCTTCCGTTGTTCTAGGATCGCCGGAGCCCTCTTCGCAGTCTTCCTCATCGTCGCAGGATGGACGCTCTTGAATATTTTCCTTGTGCAGCTTCGGCCTCAATGTCGTCGGTAATCGTGTGGGCGCTACGTATACTGGCGTGATGATGTCATCTGAAAAATAGAAATGATGTAATTATTAAGACGAACGTACGATATCATAATATAGGTACGAAATGTATGTATAATACAATACAGAGTAATATATATATATATAATTTTGTATTCTACACTGTATCCCTGTTTAAAAAATAAATAATTGCAAATATACTTCCTATCTGATTCTATCAAAATTTTATTTATTTTATATCAGATAATAAAAAATAATAATTATAGTTTGCCATTTAATTATAAATTATTTAAAAATGAATTGAAAAATAATGATGTTTTAAAAGATGAAATCGTACAAAGTAATGAAGTATAAGTCTTTCCGAAAAATTTAGAATAAAATTGGCGTGGTTTTTCGAGAAGTGTACCGTGCCGCATTGCAAAGCAACCGGATGTGACGTATGAGCATCATCCGCGGTTATCGCGTCTCATTAACGTGACGATGTTAATTTAGTTTTTAGTTAGTCGGAGGAGATTTTGGAGCGGGGCCTCAGTCCGTCGTAAGAGGTTGGCTGGAAGGAGAGAGAGGAATAAGCTGTCAGGCTTTATCTCTCCGGCCGACGATCCGGATAAATATGTAAATGAATCGAGGATACAACCGGGCGAGCATGAAGGCGAAAAGGTGGCCATGCCATGCGATACGTGCGATGCGTGTTGAGTGTGCATGTGATATGTGAGTGTGTAACGGGGACGCCCTTCCTCGCGTGACGCGATGTGTTGCGAAAAAGAAGTCGATACCAAAGACAAAACCTAAGAATTTCACGTACAGAACCTAATCAATCAAGACAATTAGCAAATTTGTTTATTACAATTTTAATTAACTATTCTAGATGTATATTTTACAGGAATAAAAGATTACATATCATTAAGAAGTTAGTTTTGTTTCGTAAAATATATTAGTTCTTAGTTTTGTAAAATATGATTTATACTTTTTAAATGTGTGATATCAAAGTGACTTGAAAGCAAGTCTCTTGGTGATTGATTAATATGATTTATTTAATGGCCAATTAAATTTGATTTATTCAATGACAAATTGTATGCTTACAACTGTTTATTAATCGTTCAATTTGTATTAATATAGTTTCAATAATATGACAAATTTTCCTCTTCTTATTTGTTACACATGAATGAATAAAAAAAATTACAAAGTATTTTAAGTATAATACCAATTATCTTGTAAGGAATTTTAATCTTTAAACAATTTTCAGTAGAATTACATATTTTACTGTTGTGATTAATAATGTTCGACAATTTCTTCGATTTATAAAAAAAATACAATTAATATATCTATAAAGGAAACTTAACTAAAGGATTAAAACATCCTGTTTTACGATTGAATAAATTCTACTGCTGATATTATTAATAAATAAACAAAAAAATGTTTGGTAGTGTCGTCTATTGACGACAGTGCCTACCAGTACATGTGTATACCATCCTTGTCTAGGGGAGTGCTAAACGTCTCTCCTTTCATACAACACGGGCATGGATCGATAGTCGGTCTCTTATATACAAAGCGACTAGTTCACGAGCGCTCTCGAGAAAACAAGTTTTTTGTAAATAAATCCTGATCTAATAATCCTACCGCAAAACCGTAAAGAGAAATATTGTTGCAAATATCATGATGTACCCAACCATATAAATTTTATCCATAAACATGTAAATTCAAAATATATGTATTTATACATATAGCGTTGAATTTTAATATATACATTTTACTATAAGTTTCTTTTACAATAAAATTATACTATTTTAATTTAAAAAATTCAATTTTATTTCATGCTAAATCTTGGATAAACATAGAAACAATCAAAATGTTTACATGAAAATACAGCATTAAAATGAAAAATTAAAACTGAAGTAATTTTGAGAAACTTTAATTATAATTAGATGCAAACTGAAAATTGTTTTACAATTAAATACGCGTATAACAGTAAAAACATGCGATATATTTCGGATGAAGATTAAAAAGAGAAAGCGCCTTTAAAAAATTATGTGGAATCATTCTGATAAATCTTTAAAATATTATTCCGTTAAAAACGTGCGAAAATAACAATATTCGTTAATGCGTTTGACGTTGAGATGAAATTATTCAGCAAGACACGAGCACGGAGAGAAGAAACCCTCGCGGGGAAACGTGCAGAATAGATTACTTACGCCTTCGGAAATATTACTTACACTTACCGGAACCTGGCTCGTAGACCGGAGTACACTCCTCGTCCTCGTCGTCGCCGGCGCAGCCACTCCCGGCGCCGGAGAATATGAGGTCGTCCATGACGCCGGGAAAACCGGACGCGGGCGTCTACAAAGTAACGGGCAATTGAAATCACTGTGGAGAGATTACCAACTGCATTTAACTCGAAGGCCGTAGTACCTGTTGCATTCTTTGTAGCGGCGGGGCGCGATCCAGAAGACTTCCGGCCGGCAGAAGCTGCACGTCTCCTCTGGCTGTAACTTTCCCATCTTTGGCCGCCGCCAGTTCTAAAATCCTGGCACCGTTTACGACCAATCCGGCTATTACACCCAGAAACGGACGTTCCACTCTGCCCTTGCTGCGATTCCATCGGCCGCCTACTTGAATAGTGGACTGACTGTTGAACACTGTCAGTTGATGACCTGTCGAGAAATACGCAGCCCTTGAATTTATTTTCGCCGGACTTCTTCGTGCTGTTGATGATAACAATTTATTGTAGGAGTCTTAACGATCGCCGACTTTGTGTATCGACATTGAAATCTTTCCAGAATCTGTATGTATACTATAATAAAGAAAATATTCACATGATCAAAATAAAAATTTTTCTAATTAAACTTTAATTCTAAAATTTTATAATGTATTTATAAGAGATACATTTTAATTTTCATAGGTTTTGTTAGAGGACGAATGAAAAATGTAATAATTTGAACTTGTTATGATAAATAGATACAGAAACTTATATTACATCAGTAACATTGAAAGTTATTTATACTTTTTATTTCTAACTATTCATAGTATTTCTTTCCTAAATATAATATTATTTTTAGAATAATTTATTAGGGCCAGACCCGAAATTACTGCCATATCGGGTCGACCCGGGGCAAGACCGGAGCAAGCTCCAGATTCTCGCCTTGTTTCAAAAATCAGTTTAATATTCTGAATCCCCTATGGGGATTGTATCAGATATTAAGCTGATAAGAACAGATACTACACTTTTGATCTTAGCTCAATGAGCCGAGAAGCGATAGTAGTACCGCTGTCTGAGGGCTTTATATACAGTTCTTGGACGAAACTTGAGTTCGAGAAAATACGCCGCGTAGCGGCGAACGAAACAGCTACCGAGAGCGGTCGATATCGCTGTTTTCCTACCACGTAGTCTCCCATCCCCTCCATTCTACCGAAGCACGTGGCGTCCTTTATCCATGTGATCCAGTCTGAAGATGCTCTTACATGAAAGCGTCGAGCGTTAACAAGACGTCGAGCATGTGTAATGAGGCATAGCGATCTTAAACGCTGATCAGCTGATCATGTTGCTTATCGTGCTAATTATGCACAGGAATTGCAAAAAAATTAATTTTATTTCATTTTCTCTTTTTTAAATTTATGAAATATACACTATTATAATTAAATGGGAGACAAGAAGGATTAAAATCCCTCTCCTCCTCTAGAAGTTTAACTGGCTTTCCCAAAAATTTCTGATATGATAAATAATCTAAATAAACATAATAAATAAATAAATAATTAACTAAATACAACTAAATACAAAACGGTATGCAACTCAGAAAACTGACGTGAAAAAGAGAGCCGGAAATATTTTTATGAATTATTTATTATCGTTTTATCAAGAAGTCGAAACTTGTCACGTTCTGAATTTTCGTAAAAAATTTTCTATGCGGATACTCGACGCTCGACGCTTATCATGTATGACATATGACATTTTAACGACGGGAGATTGGAGAGTAACAGTTGACACTCACTGACCGGGCATAGTCAATCCACCAGCGTGACATAAAAATGCAGCTGGTATGTCCGACATATAATCAGCTTTGTACGATGAGAAGCGGGACCGCGTGAACGAGCAGTGATATGCTAAGTGTCATGTGCATGCGTCCCGAATTAACTACTCGGACTCGTTCTCCTCCCTTTCTTCCCTCTCTCTCTGTCGAGATAAGAATGTCATTGACGCCGCATTCCGATCTAAAGAAGTCCAATAAACTGTATCACTTTACTAGGGGAGCATGAAGACGGCAGGTGTGGTCAGGCTCCCGGTTGACCGGGAATCGAATAGAACGCGGAGCCAAATCTTTAGAAGTCGAAGAACCCGAGAGATTGGCGACCGACACTGCGAGATTAACGATATAAAATCGGTATGATTATTGGCTATTGACTATTTCCATCTTTATTTCTCCGAAATATCAATAT
>VBVR01002333.1:0-23343 GCA_011638315.1 Tetramorium parvispinum
ATTCTCAATCAATAAATGAAATAAAGACTTTCAGTTGAAATAGTTTTCAAATAACTTATTGAATATCACATATCACGAGTTTATAATTCCTAACTTGTTATGAAATCTTTAGAATTTTTAAAATTAAATAATACGTAAAATTGTCATTTGCTGGAAAAAAAGTATATATATATAGTGTGCATAGAATTCGTGTAAAAAGAATGTGCGGTAATTCTAGGCCCATTGTGCACGGCCCAATTTTCACCCAGCACGTCTTTCATCCCTGATCTCGGAAGCGCGACAATCGCTCATTAACAGATTTCTTCGTGGCGCCGCCAACACGACAACGAGTTAAATCACATCGACGCCGCGGCGTGCATTCAGGTTGGCCGGTGCACGTCGACACGTCGACGGGGTGCATTTAAATAAAAAGACGCGATAGCCCCCGCTTGCCGAGCGATATATCTCGCGCGGGATGCGGGACAAAATCGGGTTGGCTGGTTTCAGGGCTGGGAGTCTGGCGGGAAGGGGAACCGGAGAGGGGGGGGGCAGAAGGGAGGGAACCGGAGGGGTCAAATGGCGGGCAGAATGCGCGGTGATTGCTGAAGGGCCGCATAATTGCACCCTTTGTGGTGCAATCAACGGCGCAACTTGGACGGCGCCTACGTCTATCGGTCCTCGTACCCTCCTTTTCGATCCCTCTCACTCCGTACGATCTCTCTTTACTGTCCCCGTCTCTCCTATTAATGGGGGCGTCATCAGCGGCGATCCGATCGTTCCTTAAATATCACGGCAGTTATCGCTAAATACACTCATCCAGCTACCGTCGCGGGCACCCTAGATTTTTGGAATTCCGAGCTCGTTCCTGCACGGCCTCATCGTCGATAAGGATCGTGTGCACATTGGTAAACGATAAGCGAGCCGTGAGATGTGAACGATAAAATGAACGGGATCG
The DNA here is from genome assembly GCA_011638315.1 of Tetramorium parvispinum. NCBI lineage: Eukaryota > Metazoa > Arthropoda > Insecta > Hymenoptera > Formicidae > Tetramorium > Tetramorium parvispinum. Next base: position 935 of record VBVR01002333.1, read on the forward strand.
CTTATTAAACAATTGACGTATGGAAATCTGCATATTCGAATTTTCTTCTTTATAATTAAAGTATATTGAATATACAAAGAGACACTCAATAATTATACATGTACACATACTAGATATGTCTGAGCAAAAATATAACATATCTGAAAGAATAAAATTAGATTTTATGTTTAAAAATATATTTAAATATATTTTCGATAATGTTAAAGAAAATTTTTTATCACTTTTTGCTTTTTATTAAACCTTTCTAATGCGTTTTTTTTTTTCGAAAAGAGATTTGTCATAATCATATAAATTAATGTACAAGCTTATTATTTTTCGCAGCTCAATTCATTATTCATCTTTTGTCAATATGCAACACAGTCAAAACGAGACCATCGTCGTAAAAGGTCGAGCGAGATTTTCGTATCGCGAGGACGACCGCAACATGGCACAATAGAAAGTAATGCGTCTCGCTTGGTAAAATTTATACGCTATTCAGGCCGCGCACAAACGTCGGTAAATTCCGTTGAATTAACCATCGCCGCGGTATCGGGGAAGAGCGACTAAGCGGTTCCACGGAACGATTCACGTACTCGATTTCTCTCATCCGCGTTCGCCGTAATGCCGTCCGATCCTGGCGCCCTGACGAATTTTATTTTTATCGAATTCGATTTCACTGTATCTAAATTGCGCAAAAAGTATTTCAGCTTCTGATAAATTATCTAATGAAATTAACTATAAAAAATTCATTATTAAAATTAAGTTTCGGAATCTCTACGATATGCAGGATGCTAAATTATAGTATATAAATTATCATGTAATATTATACATAAATTTCTGATATCTCGATTCGACTATTCTTTCTGATTCGTTGAAATTAAAAAAGAAACCATAAGTAAAAACCAACAGCGTTCTTCTCAATGAAACTGCACGCGGGCGTTGCCGCACAGGGCTCTCGATTTTAATCGTCGGAATTAATGAGGCAGTAGGATCAAGATACAAAGTGAAACGCGGACAATTAGACGAAAAAAAAGACAACCAACAGGAACCGGTCGATTTGGAAACATCCTGCGAGAACACGCATCACGTTGCTGTTCCGCGCGTGTTTATTTCAACGGGACCGTTCATATTAAATTTCTAAATGTCGCATCTGCGTCATCGGGAGCACGATGTTTGTAACGAGTGCAATCTTGTCTCGCCCTAGAATTTTACTTTCACGGGCGGATAAAGCGCCCCTGCGCGCTTGGCGTACATCCGGCGAACGAATTCGCGCGATTGAGAATCACTGGAGCTTGAGGCTGGCGACATGACGATGCCATTACCGCGTCGACCTTCTCTCACACCCTCAGCCCCTCCATTCTTCTCTCTCTCTCTCTCTCTCTCTCTCTCACGCATTCTCTCCTCTTATTCTCCCTTTCTGCCTCTCTGTCCTTCTCCTCCTCGCGCCATCATCCTCCATCGTTTTTCATCTCGTCTGCGCGCGGGTCTCGAATTATACACAGACAGCGCCACTTAAAATAATACACCCGTTACAAACTGAACATCAATGTTAAAACCTGTCGTTTTCTGTAAGCTGGAATTATGGAAATTCTGTCGCGTAACCTTTAGTAGTATCCCTTTCCTTTGACTACTCTCTTCCCTACCCCCCTCGATTTTTTACAGCGATAGGACGCGAGGTTGAAACACGCGCTAATTTTGTGCCTTCAACGAAAAGTAATACGATAAGACGAAATTTAACAACCCGATGAATCGCGGCGTACAAAATTCTAAGGCACGTTATTATCTAGCGGGAACTTGCGTGCAGTTTATAATTTTCGACATTGCTTCCGATCATGAGGCCGATCGAAATGATACCAAATATTTTCAAACTGCACGATTCGTAGTATCGTCGATAAGTACAAGAATAATCGAGATAATATCCAAAATTAATGTTCAAAATTGATGAAAACGCAAGACCCGCCGAGCGTGAGTGACGTCAAATCAAACGGCGCATTTAATCAAAGACATATACGGCATCCCTCTTCTGAATTTCTCCCCGCGATACTCTGCTGATCCGCGACTAATCGAAATCTTTTCACTACCGATATTTTCGCAAAAGGGCAACGTAACAGGCGGAAAACCCCGAGAATCGCGATGGAGAGCAGTGGCTAATAAAAGATTCGCTTAATTAGAATCTTCGTTAAGAGACCACGCGTAAGTCTCGCTCTCCCTACCTTCCGTTCCTTCCCCTCACGCCTCACGGCCGACCGAGATCCTCAGGTAAAAACGTAAGAACTATTTTCATTAAACTCGGCGGCGAGTTCGCGCTGCAAAAGTCTTCCGCTTTTATAGGCGAGTGCCGAGTGGCCGCGTAAAGAGATTAAGCCGATGGAAACACGAACGGGGGCGGGAAGAGGGAGACTACGCGGAGGGTATGTTTCGTTATTAATTCGCTCTTATTAATTCCACTCGGCAGATTCGAACGGAACAGAACGGACGCTGCACGTCGTCATCAGATCGATTCCGGCCTTCCCTCCGTCGCGTCGCTTTCTCCCCGAACCCGCGTTTTGCCCGATGACTTCAATTTGGATCGTTAACGCTGATTTCCGTTAAAATTGCCGCACAAAAGAATTTTTCTCGAGGCGGAGCGGGCGACACGATTCTTAAATGACCCGCATGTGCCGGATGCCGTCGACGAGTCGGTCGTTTCGGCATGCCGATCCACGTGCCAATCTAAAATTGTAATCCGCAAAGATCGATATTTTATATTCGACGAAAATTTTCGAGCTTTTACACGCCTCCCACCGTATCACGCCATTGAATTATCATTTTTCTTTATTCACATTTAATATTTCAATCGGAAATCACGCTTAATAAGATTGCTTTCACGTTAAGCCGACGCCGCCTCGCGAGAAAGGGAAACGCAGGTAGCTACAGCTGATGGGAACGTTCCCCGCGCTATTTACCCGCGGGATGGAAAAACATAAATGCGATTCGCGGGCGGGCGGAATCGACTCGCGGAAAACGGTGCAACAAAGAAACGTGGCGAAGAATCGGTGTCCTTCCGACACGCGGACGGTACCATTGGCGGAACCTTCTTTCAAGTCGCGGGAGCGCCGAAGCATGCGCTCAATTTTCCGCGTACGTTACGTACGTGCGTAACCGCGGCCGAGTTATTTCAATGAGCCGGCATCGTAGGAGTAGAGGACGGCGGCGGACAGACGCGCGGAATGGGGAACCGACGGCACGGCACAGCACGGCGCGGCGTGGCGCGGCGCGGCGCAGCACAGCGCGGCGCGGCGCAGCACAGCGCGGCGCGGCGCAGCACAGCGCGGCACGGCGCAGTCACTGATTTAACGCGAGACAATTGAATCTAATTACGACCGTCGCGGTAACCAGTGATACTCAATCCCGCCCATTCCGCGTCGCGTATTTTTTTCCCGTATCCTCCGTCTAATTCTCTATCGAGTCGATATTGCGCGTGGCGACGTTAGCGCTGAGCTTCACGGCAATATTTTTCCCGCCCGTCAATTTCCTTCTCCGTGTTACGGTAACGATTAAAAGACACGTAACGGCACATGCTAAGCCGCGAGATTGAAAAAGAGTATATAAGTCTTTAATGAGATTTTAGTATCTGAATTTTCATCGCAGTGATGCAACATTGTGAAAGGTGCTGAATTGAATTTATATTCTTTCAGTTATAGGATGAAACTTTAATGGGACTCGCGCGAGAAAATCTCGGGTAAGATTCGATCGAAAATCTTCTTCGACGTGAGTTCTTTGATTAATCGGTGATTAATCAGCGTGATTAAACATATATCTTTAAATGAAGATCAATCGCTGTGCTACGACGCGCGTGCGAAGGCAATAAATCGCGCAAAAGTGATCGACGCGCCGCGAAATATATTGAGAGATATACCGTCGATTGCGTTCCATCTCGCATCGATTCTTCGCCGGGAAGAAGAACGGGGCTATTAACGAGCGTTATGCGATTCTCGAGTATCGCACCGCACGGCCGTCGTATTAGCGACGTTAACGTCGGTATGTAACGCGTATATTGCAATCTGACGGTTTCAGACTGGTCGGCGCACTCCACCGGTTGCTCCATCGAGGCGCGGCGCCGCAGCGCGCCGAGCCGCATCGGGCGCCCCTGGCTGTTCATTAGAGGCCGCATTGTCCGCTAACTAAGTACAGACACAGCCCTACCCACAGCCCTCGACCAACCTACTGATCTCCGAGGGCCCTCGTGCCCCTCACGACCGCCACGTAGAATCTCTTCCATCCCCGCCGTTCGCCGTTCTACGGAACTCTCTCGCTCGAGTCTGTCTGCCGTTGCTCGCGTTTACTGTCGTAGTTCGGCTCAAGATAGATCAAGTCGAGCAAAGAGCGCGAACAAATGCGAATGAACGAAATTGCTTCGAATAGGGACGGACAAAATTTACATCATTAAATTCCATCTTTCGTCAATACGTTGAAGAAAGAGCGGTTGCTAAATTCATCTATGTTTATCTTTTGTGCTAGCTTGGTTTGTATTTATCTTTATGCAACACTATAATAGACTCCGCTCCCTTATCTCGATTTTATATTTAAATATTTGCCGAGTTGCTTCGATAATGTTATTTTATTGCTTTAAGGATTGTTCTTAATTTATTTTTTCTTTTATTATGCTCATATAAAAAACAATGTTGAAGCATTTAAAAATTTAGCTGGATACAAATCTAAAAATGATTATGTTAGATGAAATAACTCCAATGGACGTTTACTGTTTGTCAGAAATGTCAAAACTTTTCAGATCAAAACATTATTGTCATGAATAATTATTATTTTGATGATACAACATAATTATTTTCAAATCTGTATCTAGCCTAATTTTTATATATTTCAACAAAATCGTTCTGTGTAACTAGTCTATCAATTTTTCTATCAATAATAAATAATGATAATATTAATAAACGACATTAATTAACGAGAGATAGGAAATCCGAAACGGATTTATTTACTGAATTTATGAGTGAAAGTAGTTTATCGAATAACGATAACATTGAAATTTTCATCGAAGAAAAATGGAGTTTAAATTTATTCTTTTAATCAAGACAAAATGGACTGAATTTTCGTACGTAAAATTTCTACTGTCCTGGATATTAAAATCTTGGCTCTCTATTAATAGCTGTAGTACGGCTGAATGCAGTACTATGGCCTGTCAATCCGATGAGAGCCGAAACACGCTCTTTTTAGCCGTCCCATCTTACATTATCGTGCTATTATTATTTTATCTTCTACAGTAGCTTTTATCCTCGTTTTTTTCTCTCTCTCTTTGCCCAGGGGCTTGCCAAGCCGCGTCTGGTGGCTCGCGCTGCTCGACAAACCACTTTCACCCACTCGTTCCCCTCCCTCCGTCTTTTCCCATCCGCTTCTGCCGACACATCCATCCCCGTATCTCACTTCGCCGCCACTCGATTCAGCCTCGCCGCGACGCCACGCCACGTTCGATTTCCACGAGGACGGCGACGCTACAGCGTCGCGCAAAGTGCCGGTCGAAGAGTCTCCCTTGCTACTTCGCCCGGCAGGATCGGTTTTTCTGCACTCAACGATAGTGGAAGTTTACTGTCGCCCGTGATACGTCGACTCGACGTACATTTTAGCTGTAGCTATCGCCGACGCGAGGCTCCCATCGGCCAGAATGCATTCCGCTCGATGGAAACAATCAATCGGATTAGGCGCCTGTCGCGAAACAATTTCATTCGGTCCATTAGAGATTACGATTTAAATATTCATATATGAGAATGCACAGAGATGAGAAATTAACGATATCTAAAGGTACATTGGAAATGATAAATTGTCGACGTTTACTTCACGGATGAATCACCTAAATGCGAAGGACGAATTAAGTCGGGAAGGGCGGGGAAGCAATTTACTTATCAGCCTCTCTCTCTCTCGCTGGATACGTCTTAACGAAGTAATAAAAGCGTCATGATTGGCAAGCAATTTATGAAAACGTGAATGCTAACGACGTTAGTTAACGCCGACTGCCTTTCCAACTTGCGATACCTTAAAAGCGTATGCGTCGATACACGTCCGGCTTGCCAGACCTGATTGGTCAGAAGAGGCGGAAGCCTTCCAACGCACCAACACACGACACGACATGACGACGGGCTGACGAAGGGAGGAACACGTAGTCGAGCTAATCGCATTAGGGACACAACGGCCATAAATATAAATACTCGGGGCAACCTGGCCCGGCCGAATGTTAATTCCGGCCCGTTCTCGTTACCAGCTAATAAATGTGCATTACAATCACCCAGATATGGAAATCCGTGCTACGCCTATCCAAGCACCTTACCGGGTCGACACAGCCCCCGTGAGTCGACGTCGACGTCGACGTCGACGTTGCCCTTTCGCCACCCTTACCGCTCTCCCTCCTTCCCTCTCCCTCACCTGCCCGCTGCTGATGGTGAACACAGTGGACGTCCGATTCAACGACCGGGTGGACAGGCAAGCTCGTTACCCTTCGACTAACCGACGGCAGTCAACGGAGCTGTATTACCAAGTCCGCGTATTCCGCTATGTAAATACGGACCAACGAAAAGCGATCTTTGAGATCCGGAATCGAGACCGGGTGCACTAACCCCGGCGCCATTATAGCCGCTTGTGTAACGACCGGGGAATCGAATCCCCATAGTGTCCAGCGATATAATCGATGCCTCATTATAGTATAATCGGGCTATTCATGGCATCTCTACATTGTCCTCCCGTAACTGAAAAGATCTCGGAACGTGTCTCTTGGAACGATTTATTTTCCATAATGACAAATGCTCCATCTCCATTTGTTCACATTGTAAATTCTTTTCATATCAGTTATAGTTTGAAAAATTTCACTTTACACGATCGAGCAGCGGGACTTGAACGAGTAGCACTTAACCGATGTTTGTTACGTCGATAAGCTCATTATTATGCAATGATGGGCGATTTCTGCCTGATTTCCCTGCATCGTGTACATTTTTCCGAGTGCAGCTAAAAAATTAACAGGCGTAATGGAGTTGAACCGGTAATTATCTACGTTAATCTTTCAGCTGCGCTCAGAAAAACGCGCGTGATACGGGAAAAATCGGACGATAATCGTTCATCATCGCGTTGATTGCCTCCAACTTTTTAACACGATTTAAACGCTGATCGAATATATGTTCATTAATTAACATATGTGCTAACATAGGCAACAGTACTCTGGCGGGCAATGACCACGTGAATACGCCAGGAGCATAAAGGATGTACGCGCAAATGTTATCTCTTTGAGTCACAACGGCGGTCAATTACCGTCCCCACATCGTACTCATTACGCTAAAAAGTTCATTAACGAGCGTAATGAACTTAATCGCTAATCGCCGAGCTATCTTCGCCGGCAAAGGGACACGGGCGTTATGTTACACTGAGCACATGTGAGTATGCATGGGGGACGTGTGCGTAAGTGTTATCTTTTTGAGACGCTCGCCAGCGCGCCGCTGCGTTGCAGCTGCTTATCACAGACTCGCATGAGACATGGTCCGGATATGCATGTGGCAAGACAGGTTTCCCTACTTAACGTACCCGCATAAACGGGCGTCCCTAAAATGCCTATCCAACTATAATGCGCACTCGACACGCACGCACGGATTCGATAAGCGTTATGAGAATATCTCGCCCTGTACAACTGTTTCTCCTTCCTAAATGAAAACGGTAGACCTTTGAAAAGTAATATTTAATTGATATACAACGTCCGAGCTTATCTTTTCATTATAACACGTTATCAATGACAAAAATGTATATAAGCGTGTCTATGTTTGTTACGAAAATTCAGTACGCGAAAGTAATCTTCGGAACCAACAGACATAATCATGTAGGATTGAGCGTCCCCAATAAGATGCTGACGAATGATCCATCGTCGTCGTGACAGTTTCGCTACAAGCACGAACAAAAAACGCGTAAGCGGCCGTGAAGTCCCGACTTTTCCCGCGCTATTTGATCGATGCCATTTTCCCTGTCGCTCGCGCGCGTACGTGTGTGTGTGTGTGTGTGTGTGTGTGTGTGTGTGTGTGTGTGTGCGCTCGCGGATGCGTATGCACGTATACACGTGCGAGCGCGCGTGTAGGAAGAGAGCGAACTGGTCGTCTCGCGATCTCGACTCGCTCCAATATCCGAGTTTTTTGACAGCAATTTCGGTCACGTCCGATAATATATCTGGATCATTAATATAAAGCTCGGCCCACATCCCGCGCATCCCCGTCGCGGGGAAATTGCTTTTCAATCCCCTATACCGACCGTTCCCCCGTCCCGCCCGTCCACCCCTCGCGTAGCGGCCGCGCACCTCACCCTCGCGGCCATCCGCCATCTCCGTCCGTCCTCCGCGCGTCCCTCTCGCTCCCGTTCACCCTCCGGCTCTTCTATACGCGCGCGTATCACCCGGTAGATTCCTCTCGTCGATGTCATTGCTGCTATGGCGTTCGTTCTCAAAAGTCGGATTTATGCGAAATCCAATGATGCACGATTCGCGCGCTGAATTTTTCAATTTCTTTTCTCACGTGGTTCATACGTTACGTTCGGTAAGGCTGCCGTACGCTTTTAAGATTCCGTTAGAAAATATCAGCTTATTTGATTTATTTCGCAACGTGACGCCGTTGCTTCACTGTAGCTTCTCTTAACAACGGCGGCAATCCTAACCTGGTATTCGCCCGCCCTGGCACTCTCGCAACGCTTTTAAGTTCGCCCCGTATTTTCGTGGCTCAAAGGGTTGCTCGCCCGCATTAGCTCAGGGAAACAGCAGCCATCAGTATACACCGTCCCTAATACGCGGCTGCGTACGCAAACACGCGCAACTCACAAAAGTCCACAGAGTACGCGCGCGTCCCGAATGGATGCGGGATTACGGAGCAGAGGTAAAGTACTTCACGTGCGAAAACGAGTTCGAAAGCGAAAGTACCAAGAGAAATAGAGATAAAGAAAGAGAGAAAGAGTACCGACGAAATATTGATATTTTAAGCCGGATAACGAGTACTTTCGATATCGACACTTTTGCACCCGGTATTAGTTTGGCTACCGATATTTTTGAGCATTCCTGTACCCTGGAATAAGACTGGACGTCGGTGCGCGGTAATACGTACGCGCTACCCGGTAGACCGCCGCTGCCCGGAGCCTGCACGGAACACCCTCCATAAAGACGATCCCCTCGATCAGATAAAAAATATATTATAGCCGGCACGATCCAGGGGCTCGATACTTCGACGAGGCGCTCTCTCTCTCTCTCTCTCTCTCTCTCTTTCCTCGGGGAAACGGACAGCGCATCCACCCCCGTTTTCCGACCCCTCAACAGCTCCACGTTCTCCTCTTCCTTCTAGCCGCTAGCTGGAAATCGCTATCGAGCGATTCGAGCGCTCGGATGCAGATCGTTGCACCGCGCCGCCGAGCCGAGTCTCGGGGATGACATTCGACGAAATTAGATTCCGCGGCGAGGGTGGAAACGCGCGCTCCCGATGCGCGGCTACTTTTACTGTCTTCCCTCGCGGTTTCCCGCTGGTTACTCCGATTGTTATCCGTGCGCGAGAAGGGGCAGACAACGCGAGATGTACACTTGCCGACACGGCTCCCCCTTCATCGTCGGAAAGCACCGATTTCGCGCCGGCAGGATTGATCGAGAAAACCGCAGCAACGGCATGTCGAATGACACCGAGTCAATTTTGCAATCGGGCAAATGAAAGAGAACCGCGAATCGCATCATTAAACTTTAGCCAAGCTTTTATGGCGAAGAAAGGGAGACGAGGAAAATAACAGATTTTTTTTATATACAAATAAAAATAATTCAAAAAATATTTAAGAGGTTTTAACATTAGCTTTGAAACTTATACTTCAAATGTTTAGATCTTCTATTTTTCATCGATAGATCCTTTGATCAATATAGAATCGACTTTTCCTCAAAGTAAAGTCGAGCAAAGCCATTTGTCGTAAGTTTCCAATTTTCAACATTAAATAACTTTGTAACTAATCCTTAAATTACAAATTTGTTAAAGTAGTTTACCTGGAATTAAATGAGGAATAAGGTTTTACTATCTTTTTGCATCTTTGAAACTTAGTTCCTCGAAAAACCCTCTTCATTTTCAATCACTTATAACTTAGAAACTAAGGCCCCCTTGACATTATTGTTAAGGAAAAATCTATTTTGAATTGGTCAAAGAAATTACGGAGAAAACTGTGATCCGCCGATTGCAACATATTCTGTATAAACTGCAATAAATCGTGTTGGAAAATATTATTTTGAATTATTTCAATAATTATTATTTCAATAATTCTTCAATTTTTATCTACTATTTCTCCTTAGCGCGAAAGTTTAAGCAATTAAAGTAGAAATGGTTTCGGAAGGCCCGTGATTTCTTTTTTTTTTGTTCACGCCGGCCATTTGTGGGTGGCACGTATTATCGCGGTTGTGCTCTTTCCGAACAACCAATATCGCTCTACAGCTGCACGCGCGCATATCTATCGCGACTGACAAAGCTCAATGGGCAACGAAGAACCATCGGAAAAGCTAATACAGCAGCGTGGCAGAGAAGGGGGGGGATGAGAGAGTGCAGAACGGAGTGGAGTACCGCGAGGGGGGGTTGGTGTCGGGATTGGAGTGAGGCCCGGCACCGCGAGCAGCCAGACCGAGGGGAAAGCGTTTAATTCATTACGGAGATTAAAAAAGTAAATTGCCTCGTCTCCGCGCGCGAAAGAACAGCGAGATAATCGCGCGGCCGAACGGACACATTCGGCCACGAAAATATTTAATTAAATTCATGACCGCAAGATACGGTTGTTTCGGGCTCGGGCCCGCCGGAGCGTGCGGTCGAGAAGCGAAAGTAATTATCTGAATCTTTCCGAACGGCCGGCCACGTCTCTTTTTCACGGAAGAAACGGCTGTTGGCCGATGGACGGCGATGGATCGCTCCGCGGTGTTGCGAAAACGGCAAGGAGGGGAGAAACCGGTAATTGCGTCCAGATCATAAGAAAACCCGTCTAATTAACACATTGGCCACGGTGCATATCGGCGACGTCAATACCTTTTTTCTTTGTGCCGCGCGTGATGGCCGCGACACACCCGTAATTTTACTTTGAGCCGTGCAATCTACTTTCAGCTGATACCAAAGTGGTCGCCGTGTAGCGAATAAAGAAAATACTCTTCGGGACTAGTTTGAAAAATTACGCTCGACTACGTATGACAAATTTTTAATTTGCGAACGAAATAAAAGGACCGCGGGATAAGGTACAAGAGTATTACTTCGCCTGCTCAAATGGCCTCGCGCAAGATTCAGCCGTAAAAACTTGAAATTATTGGAGGTGAAATTTTCTCAAACATGCGGCGTAAGATCTCCCCCGACGGATAAGAACAAAGAAGAAGCAGAAGGGATAAAGATTTTTGCATAAAGGTATCCAGGTTTCCAGGAGGGAAAGTGTATAAAGGCAACGCGCCTAATTTATGTGTCGCAATACGAGGATCCTCTCCAACTTGTTTCATCCATGATTGCCCCAAATGGAATAGCGTATAAATATCTTCTCGTATAAGAGTGGATTTCTGACCTATAAGCGTGGCGCAATAATAGCAGCGGAGCGGAACTAAAAACGGCCGGACCGTCGCATCGTCTGGCCCACCGACAAGAAGTCGCCTCGATTTATGGGGCCCGTGCATTAGACTTGAAAGGCGCGCTTTTTAGTCCGCCAGCGTCATAGAGAGACTCCGAAAGAAATTGCGGTTACGACTTGCGGTTATGATTTATTAACACTTTAGCGGCCGAGCACGGTGTTGACAACGCTCCAAATACATTCTCGTGTATGTTCCAAAAGCTGATCGAGTGCGAAACATCTTGTTTAATTTCTTATAATTTTAGTAACTTGAAGAATTGATTAAAAATTGATTATTCTTTCTTTTATAATAATTTCTTATTAATATTAGAATCATTAGAATTCTTATCAATTTGAAACCATTTTGAAATCTGAAAAATTGCATTCTTGAAACGAATGATATACATATATAAAATTTGTTAAAATACAGAAGAAAATAAAAGTATTGTCTATTTATAATCCTTTGAAAAACGTAAACCTTTCTACAATATGCTAGTTAAATTCGCTTTTTAAATGTCATCTGTAAAGTTGCGGGTGATTAACGTTATTAAATGCAACACAGACTCGCGAATCCCTTCTTTTAATGTATCGGATCATGGCAGAACGCGACGAGTCGTTTCGTTTTCGATAGACACGCGCGCTGACTCGCCAGACAATACGTTATTACGATCCAGCTTTATAACCTACCTCTTATATCCGTCCCCTCGCACAACGCAATCTCATTATCGGGGATGCACTCTCCGTATTAATACCGAGAACGAATTAACTTTCGGAACGTGACGGCACCAAATATCATTAACTTTATATCACCTCGCGCGAGCGAAATAATACAGGACTTCCGCCCGAGGTAACTATGACGCATCTCTGCTAGGCGAGACGTGCTAATCAACTGATGAGTTTAAAGTCGATTATTGAATGCCGACTGACGTCGGCTGTTGTCATTGAAAGTTAGAGACAATCCCGCTTAGGATTAAAAAAAATATATATACTTTTATATATATATATATGTATATAAAGTTTAGAGCGAATACTGCGTCGCTGCGAATATATGTTTTCGAGATGTTTTTCATTGAAATCATTGCGAGGCAACAGGATATGAAAACAGGCATTTGCTTCTACGTTCATTTCCCATGGGACGCGAAAATTAAGCGCATTTTTACGGAATACCACGTTTTGGATTTTCGATATTCTAGTGTTTCGTAAATTTTTCCGTACATGGAATCCGGTTATTACGACCGAGTGTAGCGCATAAGGGGGTGCGACTGGATCGAAGAGAAGGGGGGGATGGGAAAACGGCGCGGTGGTTCGCTCGATTTCGAATAAAGTTAATTGGAAAACATTGTACTACGGGACGGGACGGGACACGGAATTGTGACGAAGGAACGGTGGTGGGACGCGACGGGTGGTGGCGAGGGGCGGGCGAAGGGGGTCGACGGATCGACGAGAGGGAGAGGTGAGAGGTTGGTGAGTTAGCGAAAATTAATATTCCATATCGGGCCATCGCATCCGACAACGTCGACGATCGACCTGAACTCGCGCGACAAAAAGCGAATTTTTCCAACGACGATGAAAAACCGATGACGACTTGCGTAATGTTATATTTGTGTGCGCGTACGCGGCAATGCGCGCCCGATGTGGCGCCGACTAATTATCGCGGTCGCATTAATTGTTACGTAAATTAATAAAGTTATTAACGTTGGTCGCGAGCGCGCGCGTCAATCTCACGAAGATCGTTCGCGTTACGAGCGTTAACAACTCGTTGCGCGAATTCCTAATTACTGAGTTATCCGGAAATTCGCAGTCCAATAATTACGCAATATTCGATAGTTAATCGATCGCATCTTCGTAAATATTTCAAGAGACTTAACCGATTACAGTGCTTACCGAATAAATATGTTTTTGTATTTATCCGGTAAGAATTGGAAAACGGCATAAGCGATAACGAGAAAAGAAAATATAATCACGTCTACATCTCTTTTTCCTAATAATTCCCAATATGACCAACTTTAAAAAGAATGCAGTTTTATTGTATATATTACACGTTGAATAAAATTACAGTCCTAATCATCTAAAAAATTGACGAGTACATTTTATTTTTCTATTTTTCGAACATTAAACTTTTTTGACAGAGAAATGTTTGGAATCTAAATTTAAGTCTCCTTGCGGGGAATGCTTTCATATCGACGATCAGTTATGTGCTTCCAATAAAGATTGTGCAGTTAACCGGTGATGCCGAGTAATCGATATCTACAAAGCAGAGCTGTGGACACTATTTACAGTCGTGTCAAACGAAAAAGAGATATCCGCTGGCGCGGTAAATTGTTTTGCGACTAATTTAAGTTCAATCGGATGGCGTAGTAACTTCGCGTGTAACGTCACTAAAAAAGGGGGGGAGAGAGAGAGAGACAAAAAAAGACGAAGCGCTAATAGACAATCGAACTGTCCGGATTGGGGCCATCCTGGGAACATTTTTATTAGCGATACCTTCGATCCCGTGACGTCGACCGCGGCGCAGCTCTCCGCGGGATATCAAATTTCGTAACAACCCAGCCAGAACGGTAGTCGAGTTATTTCAGGTGGGCGAAAAACGCTCAAAAACACACACGTGTCATCATGTAGTGTTATTTTTGCCCGATCGTAACCGTAATTGGATTTGGTGCGCAAATTGGTAGCAGACCGAATCTCTCAAATTCCAGGAAAATCGCAAACCATCAGCGACCGAGATGTTTCATTCATGGAGAAAGCACGGCGATGAGTCGACGCTCGAATCTCAATTTGAATTGTAATCTGCGCGTCCCGAAAACAGATTTCTCTATTTTTTTCCACCAAAATTCATTCGCCGTAAATTACAAGTTACAAGAAAATTGCACGGAGATAATAAAAAGCGACGGGCGAGAGCGCGGGGGAGATACGAGCTGCGTCCATGGCCGTATCTCGCGTTTTCGATCGACGCCTATGGGAAGGAGAAGCTGGAAAGTCAGCCGAAAGAAACGGTACTCCGAGGATCACCGCGGATGAACGTTCCATCCCATAAGCTTGTCCTCCATCGGAACGTATAGTGTCTCGTGGCTTGGTGCACGGACTGCGCACCGCTGCTGCATCGTATGTCGCGCCTCTCTACCCCCCGGCTCGCCCGGATACGTGCAGCCCGAAGATGCGCCGCGGGATCACCGACTGACAGCTCCCTAATGGAACCCGTAAATACCGCACGGGGGCACGTTATGTTTTCCAAATGAAATCCCGAAAATTTACTTCGAAAACTCAGCGTCGTCACTACCGCCGCCGCCGTCGCTGCCGCCGTCGTCGTCATCATCGTTTATCTCCGAGACGACACATTTCGTTCCATCGCTGATAATAGCATTAAATCGTACGACGATTGTTATTGGCCGTTTTGGTTATGTATTGAAACATGTATTGAGAGCATTTGCGATGACGTTGCGTCGTTATGCGATTGACGGGCATGATAATTCGATCTAAAGCAACGAAAAATCGTCTATAAACGGGGACAGATAATTAGGCGAGCTCCGTATTGATTGATTCAATTTCCAACTCGATGGAACGTCCACTTTAATTACACGAACGAACAATACGTCGGCGATTAATATTCATATTGCGATATTGTAATATCGCGATACGTAATACCGTAATACGCTAATATCCCGGATGTAATAATAGTCCGCTTAGCGTTATTTATGCGCGATTAATTACTGCGGTGTAAACGTGAAAAAGGAGACCGTCACGCGTTATCGAAGATTTGATATAGGATTCACGAATGATTCAAGATGTACGACGATGACGACGACGACGAGGATGATATTATATGTATAAATCGGTACAAAATACTTGATGTCGAAAGACCAAAGGGCGAAACGCTTTTCGCAACACCTCATATAGACGTATTTAGTTACATTATTACTGCACATGTATACTCGACAATTACCGGCGACGAGATGCGGGCGCGTATACGTAATCGATATCGAGAGCCAGATAAAAAATGATATTACGGTCGCCGCGATTATGATACCCGCATCGCAGATTGAATCGGTCGCGGCGCGCTCGTCCGCGTGCTCCGACTGCGACTCCGGCCAGATATAGGATGCAGATTGCAAATACGATTAAGCGTTATTGCGTTTTCTACTTTTCTCGGAATTACATTCTTTCAAATTTTATTACCCGCCGATATCGATTGGCCGTGGCACACCGCCGTCTCTTGGCATGCGCACACGCGCACGCGAGTTAACACGTATACAAGCCGACCGACCGACCGACCGACCGACCGACCGACCGACCGACCGACAGACCGACAGACCGACCGACCGACCGAATGAACGACGTTACAATCGCGCCAAAGCGTATCATGTTAATTTGCAAAAATTGACGCTTTGTGAAAGAGCTCGAGAAATCAAACGGCCGAGAATCCGGCGGACTAAAATGATTTTAATCGCCCGCCAAACGAATTTCTGAATGAATCTGCGACTGAAAAGTCATACTCGAGAACTATCATATTACAAGGATTGGTCTTTCTGCTTTTTAATTTTGTGTGTGTGTGTGTGTGTGTGCGCGCGAGCGCAATTAATTTTTCGTTAAAAAAAAACAAGATTTTCGAATCGAGTTTCCTTCTCTTCTCCATCCCCTCCGTTGTTTCACGACCAATGGTACAGGCGATAGTGGAGCGCTTGTAGATTCGCGCCCGTTCGTGCCAGGGCAAAGTGGCTATTTTCCGGCCAGTGCTCACCGATTAAGAATCCGATCCCGGCCAAGGAGCAAGGGATAATCCAAACGCGAGAATCACGAATGAGCTTTTTCCCCGAGTTTAAGCATTAGGCGGTACAAAAAATAAACCAACGGTGACGGGAAGCATTCTGATGCTCGTACGTTCAGATTCCATTTCCGATTGCCATTCGCGTGCGACGCATAAATCATTACAGAGCTAACGAGAGTTCTTCTGTCATCTTCTTATATAATTTCCGTAAAATTCTTCTCTCGTGAAATCTCATTCTTACCGGCCAAGTCAACAAGCAAAATCGAATTATTTTGTGAAAAATAAAATACGGGGGTAAAGGGAAGAAGTTGAGGGACGGTGAAACGAGTGAACTAGCGAACGGTCGACGGGGGGAAAGGGGAACAGCGGCCGTGAAGTAAATAGGAGTCGTGGTCGTTCTGCCGTAAAATTGTATGTGAAATTGTGCGATGTGTCTTGCGAATTGAATCGCCGGAAACGACATTGATTTTATTGCTTGTTTCCAGCGCTGTATACTTCATCCTACCCTCTTCTCCATCTTCCAACCACCGATCCCCCGCCCTCCTCCCTAGTCTTACTCAGAACCGCGACACGTTTTCCGTTGCCATCTCGGCAACCCTTACTTCGTTGCCTCCGCGCGAAAGATACCGATATATCGTTCAACGTAAATCGTTTCGGTATCTATAAAAAGCGATTTTATTCGAGAAAGAAATCGCAAAATTATTTGGTCTAGATTCTAGATCTAAAAGTCGATCCTACAATCTTTGTGTATCGCGATCGTTAAAGAAAAACGCAAATGTATTATACAAAAAAAAATAATCGAAGACACCGCAAACTAAACGACGGTAAAAATTGCAGCACTATGTAATTTTTCCAATTGCGAAAAACTGCTACTCGCTCAGGAGCGAATGCGCGGGCCATAATTTTCCTTCAATGATTTACCACGGGCTAATTGCAGAATGCAGCGAGCGGTAATATCGCTTTGCAGGGTTACGTCCGGGGGAGGGTAGCTATACTTTAGTTTGCAATTTAAACTTTACTTCCTCCGGAATTGATTAGCTTTTAGTAATTAAGCAAGCAACGCCTTGGACCCCCGCCCCCCTCACGCCCATTCCCTGCGCCGCGTTCGCCTCTCGCTTCATCCTCTTTTTCTCTCTCTCTCTCTCTTTCTCTTCGTCTCTTTCTCTTCGTCCTCCCCAACCTCCACACCTCCATCTCGTTCCCTTCACCCTTCCCGCAGCTATTTCCCTTTTCTCGTTCGAGTTCGGTCATACTATTCCATTTCGGAGAACGCGCCTGCGCCGATTCACACGCGCGTGCACGTATATACACTCGTGCACGCACACGCACCCGTGATTCTTCCGTCCTATACGTTCCCCCATATACTCCCGCGATCCGTGCGAGCCTCCCTCTCGACGTACCCTCTCTTCCTAAGTGCCTTGTTTCGCCACTGATTCCTCATCCGGTCGGCTGTGCGCCCGTTTTCGATCTTATTGAGAGCTATCGAGAATCACCTCGCAATTGATCCTACGTTTCATGTATTTCTATTTGCCTTATTCGTATGTAATAAAGGTAATCCTAATCCAAGAGCTTAATATCGATCGTATTTTTGTAAATATTGCATTTTCATGTTTACTTAAATCTTAAAATCTTGATTTATATATCTTACTGTTTACACTCTAAAAAATAGAAAAAAATGACTTTTCATAATTTCTATTATCTCCAGTCAAAATATTTTAGTTTACGAATAAAATAACAGAATGATAAATCTTGTTTTAAAAATGAGTATTGCACGAGATATGACTTGTTTATTAAGTGCATCAGTGCGCATGGCTTTATATGGCGCTACTGAGAACCACTGCCAACGCGATTTGAATTTCAATTTGTCGCCAAAAATTTCACGAGGACGCAGTAGACTTTTATCAGGATGTAGAAGCGTTTCGATATAATTTTCATGACGGGCAACACAGAAAGCCCGCCACGCTATCGATCGAACATCGAAAATGTAATTCGATGCAACGCATCTTGCTGCATATACGCGTAGATTAATGCAAACTATCTCGATTTTCGGGAATCACGCAGCGAATCAACGAATTACATTCCGTCAGCGACGATAATCGCGACCTGATAATTCGATCATTACGACGTGGCGCCGCGCTAACAGAATCTTTTCAGTAGTTTAAGGATAATTGGGACGTTAAATGTTGAAAACGCGCGGAACGGGAATTGGATTACGTCGTTTTAAATTGGATCACGCGCGCGGTCGTCGCGTTTTCAAATCGCAGCAACTGCTACGCGAGTACGAAAGCAGAGAAACACCTCGCAAAAGCAGATTCGTTCCAACGAAATCTGTTCTGATCGTTTTAACGAAAATTCCTTCTCCGCGGCCGGAGCAGTTACGATTTATCGTGATCTTTCGTTCGCCTGAACAATCGTTATAATAAAGTTTCATCATTCGTCACTGTTTATCGCCTCTCTTTGTGTACTCGCCGCTATCGTTATCCCTTTCCGCGAATTTATCGCACTATTTTTTTCTATTATCGTCACGTTAATTACTTGATTCGAATTACAAACTATATATATATATATATATATGCGTTTCCAATTTACTCACCAATGGGAAGGCGAGAAGGCTGGCAGCTGATGATCCGCGCGGAGAAATCCTCGCGACGGGTAGTCGTCCACTCGAAGCGATGCGACGTCGCAGTCCGTAGCACTCATGGAGCACGAGCCCGTCGTCGACGTCTTCCTCGTAGTCTTCGTTTCTTCGTTGTTAAGGCTCGTTGTAAGAGAGAGATGACAGAGCGAAAGATATACGAGACTCGCTGGAACGAGAGAGAGAGAGAGAAAGAGAGAAAGAGACGAAGGGTAACGTTTCACACAAGAACAAGATTCTCGATATCCGGAATCTCTCACAACTCCGTGGACTCGATGTGTCACGAGCGATCGATCCGTTGCACGCGTGCCGCCGAGTGCTTCTCTCGGTGCCGCTCGTCCGCGCGCGCGAACACTTCTTCACGGGGATGCGGAGATTACTTCCTTGGCTGGCCAGCAGACGGACGGACGAGCGCGCGCGCGCGCGCGCTCGCGCTCGCTCTCTCGCTCGCGTGTATGTCGATCGCCGATCGCAGGGTCGGTCTCCCCCGTGTCGTTCACCGTTGCGTCAAATCGTGCACTGAGAAGCGTACAGCCGTACCCCCCGCCACGGCGGTTCAGCGTAGCTGCGCGCAATCGCGCTGGCTGATCGGCGGCGATTCACACTCGCTCCGCTCGTCTATCCGTCCGTTTGCTTGTTGTTCGTCGTTCGTTCGTTCGTTCGTTCGCTCGCTCCTCAGTCCGCCCGCACGTCCGCACGCGACGGCACTCAGACGCGAAGTGACGAGGCGGCGCGCACCGCGTCGCGAGACTCGCCGGGAGCACCCGAAGCGGCGCGACCGCGCGCGCGCGCCAGCCTCCTCTCGCGTCGTGTTTACCTATCTCTTTCTCTTTTGCCCGCTCTCGCTCCCACGTGCGTCTCTACACGCAGGATACACACAGGATGTACGCGGCTGCTGTGCCTTCTCCCTTGCGTCACAGCGGAGATCGCGTCACGCGGCGCGGGGCGAGTGCAGGCCCATCCACGCGTAGCGGACGCCGTTCCCTGGGCCCGTTCCCCCAGCGCGTCGATCGTTGCTCTTTCGCGCGGATTCACGCGGACCCTTTTGTCCGTGTCGATGACATACAAGCGATAATCTGACGGCGGGCCTATATTTCATCACGGGATTTCGCAAATCGCAAGAGAGAGAGAGAGAGAGAGAGAGAGAGAGAGAGAGAGAAACACATCGAGTTATAATCTTGATAAATAACCTGAGCATGAATTCAAAATGGAATGTTTTATTATCGCGTTTGAAAGATTGACTGAAAAATTGAGCGAACGCACGAGAAGAGTCCGCGAACGTTACGTATTGCGGAAAGTTTACGGGCGAAAAAGTTAACGATGCCGAAAAACACGGACGTGGAAATGCTCGTTCCCGCTAACTATTACGCCGCATATATTTACACTGCATATTGCTGCCGGAAGCGGTATCGAACAACAAACATCGCGTCGGTGTAAACGCTCAATTAATATCAAGTAACGAGTATCGGTTAAACAGTGATTTTGGCGTCGATCGGGTTTTATATGGCGCAGCGCGTGGAAAGTTTAACAAAATAGCGTTAATAATCTCGCGCGCGTACGTGCGCGGGCAAGAAAGGGACAGAGGGCGCGAGAGGGAGGGAATATAATCGTCGCTTTTATCGGCCTCCGCACCCGGTAACGAGTGCCCGAAAATTCCTCGGTCGGTCCACGCGCACTGACGTCGCCCACGCGATAATAATTACTGCTAATGTAAATGTTCGTTAATGGACGTCATTAAATGCAACGCCGGCGGAATGGCCGCGGGGCGCCCGTGTAAGTCTATACACACGCTCGCGGGGCTTTGCCAATTATATTAATTAAATAAACATTATAATCAGCTAATTAAATCTAGCGCGCTCAACCCTGTGCCTCTCCCGCCGCTCGTACCCCGCCGCGCCGCGTCGTGCGCAGCCCAAGCGTACCTTGCCCCCGCGACCCCCACCGTGAAGATACACAATATCGTGAAATCCAATCGTGTCGAGCAAGATTTACTATCGGGAGTCATTCGCGCGGGTCGTTGCGGTGTTTCAACCAGTGCGGCAGACGCGATCCGACGCGTAATCACTCGCTGATAAACATTTAATGAGGCTCTGCGGGAAAGAGGATTTTTATTGCGATCCGACCAACACACGCCCGGCGTGGAAAGGTATCCTCGAGAAAGTTGCGAGGGCTGCGCGCCGCGTGATATACTGTGACGTTCGTTCCCTGATTAGATATATCTTTTCCGCGAATTCCAACTTCACCCGCGGTCGATCCGTTAAAATTTTCGTCCGACCGATTTTGATCGCCATCAGGGAACGCGACGATTCCTGAGATACGCGCCTACGTATATACACGGTCGACGTCGACACGCGCACCCACACACGGAGCTCTCGGTGCCGGCCGGTTACGCCGGCCCTCGAAAAGCGGTTCGTGTCATTAGTATGTTAATTGGTAACAGCCTGGTCTGCCTCCCCCGCCCCCGATTCCCGCCCCTTGCCGTGCTATGCCGCCAGTCGACCCGGCTGCCTGCCACGTCGCGTTGCGAATGCATATACGTCGTCCGGGGCCCACCGAGTTTGTACGTTAAGATGTTTAATCACTTCTGTAATTAAACTGTCCCTCAAAGGGTTAATTGTCCCATAAACCCATGAATACGTTAACGAGCGCGCTACGCACCTCGCGAGCATCGCCAGTGGCCAAGGAGTCGCGACGAGAAAACGGGATGTCGAAAAATGTTGAAAAGAAAATGCGCACGTGGGGATCGTTACGCGCAAAAGAAATGCCAAAAACAAACGTATTTAGAAATATCCCGCTTTCTGAAATGAGATTTAATCCCGTAAAAATTACATTCTCTTTAAATAAATTCATTTCATTTTAAATAATTTGCTGTCGATGATAAATAAAATATAAAAATATTCATGAATATAAAATATAACTCTTTCGACGTTCTTTTATCCAAGCTTTATTACCCGGTTATATTGTGAATTTATTAAATTTAAAATTACACGATTTTGATTAAATATGCGATTCGCGCGATATTTAAAGTGATGTTTTATACAGATGAAAAAGCTATGAAAAAATTAGGCCAAAATTTATATCATAAAGTAATATATAATTATTAAATAATAATCAATGTGTTGTTATGAGAATATTAAATTGGCTCTGCGTGACTCATTAAATAATGTCTCAAAATTGATTTCAATTGAGTTCTTTGGCGGAAACAATGCGGGCACAAGAGAACACGTAACAACGGGGGTCCTCGCCGTCTCGAAAAGTAAGCGGCGAAGAGTGTTAATTTTCGAAATGAAAACGAGACATCCATCTTTAGCGAAATGCCTGGCGCTCAACGCTTCAGCGCCTGACCCATTCCCTCTCGCTCAATGCATTAGAGTAATGAATTAATTTCCATTGGAGTTCCACCTCTGTCCTTCCCCTTGCCCCCATCCCCCCCGT
>VBVR01002334.1:0-20292 GCA_011638315.1 Tetramorium parvispinum
AACCGTGGAGAGAGCCCTTGCAACATATATAAGGAGAATCGAACATGGCCGGGGCGAAATGTTAAACGTCCTAAACGTGTGTGGATATGTACGCGTACATACACCGTAAATGTCAGCGCTGGGCGAACTACTCGCCGAGATCTCGAATATAAATCTCTCCTGGCAGAGATTGGTGTGTGCGCGCGCGTCTGTCGATGTACGTATGTCGAAAATCTGGAATCTACTGTATTTGGCAGGAGTCATATGGTAAAACATTTTCGCGATGTGTTTCGAGATACGCGGCCATGTATCAGCTATATTATATAACAGTTGCGGCACGATAAATCATACATCGCTCGAACTGACGCGGACACTCGCGCGAAAGGAGCGCAAAGTTGCAAATTAATTGAATTCATGTCTCAGACACGGGAAATATATAACAATATCTTCTTGAGATATCATTAACTTCTTTTTCATAATTTAAAGGCATTTGCGCGACACTTTCTGATGAAGCTCTATCGTACGAACGATCGATTGTTAATTTGAATATTTTCGACATGTCGAGCGAACGTTGCCGGAATATTGAACGGAGAAAATGGCAGAGCAAGAATATCGGCTTTTGATGAAGCGATACGATCTCTTTAGTTCATCGTTCATTTCTGTAATTGCAAGAGCGTTATAATTCGTCCACACGTTGCACAGTCGATTCAATGCATGCATACGCGATAAGGGAGATGGAGTTACACTGTGTACGTATGTACACACATACATCCATGTATAATAGAGACGCGCGATCGACGCTTCCATGGAAATAAAAATAAAACAAAACTGGCGTCTCAGTTATAATTTATCATCTTGGATGATATTAATGCGACTGCAGGTCACTTTTGCCAGAATCGGTACACGGCTCAAGTTTGTACAGGGCTCGTCCGTGGTGAAAGAGAAACAACGAAAAAGAGAGAGAAAGAGAGAGTGAAAAGGATGATGCGCGTTTGTGTATGTGCGTGAATATTGTATAAAGAAGAAAGAGGAAAAAGAGAAAAGAAGGGACCCAGAGCCTCGGGATGTTTTCGCAGATGAGAGGAGATACCGCGAGGACCGTACCTTCGCAAAACTTTATTGATGACGAAATATGCAATCGGCGCGATCTACCACCATGCTACGCGCGCGCGCGAGTGCGCACGCGCGTCATATATCTTCAATTATATATAAATAATTAACCTTCTGTACCCGACAGAGCCGACTGGACCCAATTAAATCTGGCGCGATGCAAATCGTTCACGTAACGATCGCATCCGGGCGACTTTTGCCGACGTTTCACAGTGGAAACGCTTATCGGCCCACCTTATGGGAAGATCGATGACAACCTTGAATAATTAGCCTGGCACAAGTCCGCTCTTTGTGACGCGCTGTACGCGCCCAGATTTCTTTGTTTCAAAGCACTCTCCGGTAATTGACAGCGAAAAGTGGGGAACAAAATATGTTTCCTCTTCTTTTAGTGTTCTTCAGTAAAATTCCTAGAAAGCCTGATTTTACGGCTCCACATCAAATTAGTTCCGTATTGACCGACTATGTAGCCGGAGATGCGATAAAATCGGCAAAGACAAGTTTTGAGCTTCGTGAGAGATTTCAATGCGAACGTTAAATTATGCAAACGGCGTTTACTCGCCGAGCTTTCCCACTTTTATCGTCTCTCGCGCATTTTCATCGATTGGAAAGAACGCGAGTAGTTTACGCTCATTCCGGAGTCGCCGATAAGATACACGGAATCGGTGGCATCGGCAATTGCGGCACGTTGCGGTGAACAAACTTCTGAATTAAAACGCGTCGATGGCGATAATGTAAAGTATATATACATTTACATGTACATAATTACACATACATATATGTATATATGCCATTTTCTCTGCATCTTCCAGTTTCTCCCCTATCTCAATCTCGACCTCTTTTACCGCGGTCTCCATTCTCGATATCGACCGCGAAAAAATATTGCCTGATTGAAACGCAATATCTAGTGGGATGTGTGTTTAGAGAGCGGGCCTATGTGGGGACTCCTCGTCCCTCGACGATTCTTTTCTTTCCTCATATTTTTTCTTCGGCGAACTTCCGTGGCCCGAGAATAGCAGAGAATACGAATTGAGTCGCTTCTGTTTCTCCGGGGTGTATATACACTCAGAGTAACTAATTATGCAGATAACGACTGCAGCGCAGAAAAGGAGGAGCACTCGAGATACGAGAGGGGCCCGGTCGCGCTCCGCGTCTGCCTTTCGGGCCGTTTTCGACCTTTTTATTTTTTGATACTTCGCCACGGATACTTTGGCCTCGATCCCGCCATTCCCCTTTCCTGAGTACACTCTAATGTCCGTGATAACGTTAGGGTATGGGGTATGGTTATTATATTTTTCGAGATACGTATATGAGAGGGAAGAAAGAGAGAGGAAGAGAGAGTAGGCGTGAAATGGGATCGATCGCGGCAGCGAAGCACTTCCTGAGTGCGTTGGTAAGTGGCCAAGTCCGATCATCTCGTCTTCAAATCCCGTGTATGCGCACACCACGTATGCATGCCGCGCGTCGGGATAGAGTGCACACGGTAGTAACGCGTAATTAAGCTAATTAGCAGCTTACGTTTATTAAAAATATCAATTTACCCAAAAGCAGAGGGAGCGCGCGCTCACACACAAGTATACGCGTGCAGGCGATCGCTTCTCGCGGTACGCGATCGCATCGTAACATCGTTATTAAACCGAGAGTTAATTAAACGTCCGCGGTACATCACTGTCTAGTAACAAAGTATTTCCTTGCAATTTAGCGGCTCGCCCGGAATCACCGCCCCGTGGTTTACCCCACACGTTATCCATTATACCGAAATCTCATCGTGCGTCAAGTTCCGGTGCAAGATTTTGAAGGTTTTCGGCGGGAGCCTCTTGTAACGCGCGTGGAGGAAAGGAAGAAACCGTCCGGGCACTCTCCAAAGCATGGTGCACCCCATAACGCGCAGGTAGTCGGCTACAACCACACTTATCTATACTCACATATACATATATCTATATCTATATATGTATATAAATATATATATATGTATATACATATATCTATGTATGTACGTATACACACTATAACGAATGCGGCAGTTTCTCATTAGCGCGGCCGCTTTTTCTGCCAACGAATTATGAATCGTTTTTATTGCTTTTAAAATTGCTAATCAACCGCTCAGCCATCGGGGGCAGTCCCGGACTCGTTATGCTGCTGTGCCCCATCCCCCCGACGCCCATTTCCTTCGCCGATACCTATATACGCCCATGCTGAATAGATATTCGACATTCCTTTATTTCTGCCGTCGCCATGCAACGCGCGCCATCCGACCCGAGCTGTTTAATATGGACGCGTTTGATTTATTAATCCTTGTTTGATTTAATATCCCATTCGAATTACTTCGGTTTAAACTGCCATTGATCGCTGTTACGAGATAAGCGGCATTCTCCGTTTCGCCTTCGCGCGCGATCGTCTTCTCAAGTATTAGTATGATAATCGGATAAGATCTATGCACTCTCTCGCCGCACCTTCGGTACATTACGAAACGTCATTTTCCTTATTTCTCGAATCTGCAGAAGAAATCTCGCGATTCCGCGAACTATCCCACCGCGAGATCTATGGAAGGCTTCATCATTCTCTCTCTCTCTCTCTCTCGTCGCGAGCATTGCTGAAATGTCAGCCATAAATTTTCGCAGGAGAATGTGTCACGAATATTTCCTCGCTGTGTTGCCTATATAGCATAAAACGGTGTTAGCCGGCGTTGCTGATAGCGAATTATCGTGATTGTCATATTCCGCCGTACCACGATGTTTACGCGAAAGGGAACACAAAAGTCCGTTCTGCTACATAAGTATCTTCTGTACTTCTCATGTACGACAACGGCATTAATAGAGACAACAATTACGAAACATTCGATTTGTTCCCCAGCGTGATTCTGCCGCAGGCCGTCGAGCGGACGAATTGAAAAATTTCTAATTATATTGCCGCTGTGTACGATACACCGTTATGAATTTATACCGCGGTCATTATACCGTCGATCGTGCTCGCCAGCAATGCTGTAACGTGGTAAAACCCGTACAATGGCGCTTCTTGCCTTAGTGTCTACGTTAGCGGGTTTCACGACACAAACCGGACGTTATCGTTGCATTAAGTAGCACTAAACGCGCGAAATAATATTTGATTTGAAAGTAATAGTTGGTGGATATTATAATACCTACATAATACTTGTAATTCTAGTAGCGCTTTTGCTACCTGCTAGAAATCCTTGAATTAAAGTATAGCTATTTGTTGATTACACTGTATACAGTAGTGTACAGCGCGTACAATGCTCGGCGCTACATAGCGAGAAATTACCAAATCTATACGGCAGAATTTTACTTCGACCTTCTATATTAAACGAACCGCGCAATATTACGCTACGAAAAAAGAAACTTGATAATAAGAAGGTTAATAAATACGACAATCTACCGATCACTGTCGCTGTGCCGCGTTATTAAGTTTTAACGGAGATCGGCATGAAGATCATCGGGAGAATCATCGTGCTCGACCGATCGGATTCGGCAGACTGAGAAAGCGTATTCGCAAAGCGTTTTTTACTGCCATAAGCTCGCCGAGCGGGACCATTACGCCGGGCGGGGATTGGAGGTGTATGCCTTTTTTGTATCCAAATAATTTGCAATCTACCGCGTGGCACAGAACATTATTACGAAACATTGTAATTAGCTCGCAACTCCCCGGGCTTTTTTTCGATGGCGTATCTCCGAGACGATAGGTCCCGCTGATGCACGCGGGTGTGCCTTCACGTGGATCCGGATAACTTGGCGACTCTCCGCGGGCGAAAAAGAGAAAAAGAGCGGCAGTTGCCGGCGGAGGTTCGGACGTGAGGTGATTGATCGGTTCCAATATAATGAGTGCCGATAATGACCGACACGGGACAAGGCCCGGCGCGAACGGAAAGCGATGGGTTCGTTCGATAGAAGTCCAAGGAGAGAGGATGCTACACAGTTCCGAGTCTCTCGAACCCGAGATGCACTTACACGGGCGTCTCGCTCGCCGCGTCGTTGACGCCCGGCAAATTCTACACATACGTGTGTCGCACGACCGCGTGTCAGTGATTTGACGATTAGAGAGAAAAAGGACGGATAAAGGAAGAGCTGTGCGCGCCTCTCTTCTTCATCGATACTCTTCTCTGCTCTTTCGGCTTCGGGGCAGCGCGTGTCGCCGCTTCGGATCATCGAAATCGTTCGGGGGCTTCTCTCTTCGGCGCTTTTTCAGCCGTGAAGTGTTGCTCCGAGAGTAAATTAATATATTATCCGGTAGTTATCGGGACGGGATCTGTCTGAACGATGATGAATCTCTTTCTAACAGAGATATCTATAGTCGTGTGCGATACGTTCATACCTGTTCGTTAGAGAACATACACGTAGCTATTTGATTACGATAACAAGGTGTGATTACTGCATTATTCAGGCTTAGACAACTTTCGTATTGTGTTATTTATTCCAAAGTATTCGCTAAATATGTCGATTTATTTATATTTATATAAGTCAACAGAGCAGCTCGCATCCCCTCTCGAAGCAATGAAATAAATGAAATTGCGAAACATTTGACTTTTGGCTTAACATCGCACACTCGGTCTTACTTCTCCCTTTTTTCCTGCCTACCGCGTAGGTCACCGAGGACGGGGCCCCGCTTTCTTTTGTCGGCAATCGGGCGCTTGCTACTCAAGAGAGATGACGTGTCAATTTGCCCTTCGTTCCTTTCGTCGCGCACCTCTTTACTCCCGTCGCTTTCGGTGAATCTGCTCTCTCGGCGCCGATATACGTACAAACGAGAAAGGAAGAGAGCGAGAGAGAGAGAGAGAGAGAAAGCGCAGATACGCGGGGAAAAAAGCGAAAGAGAGGAAGCCGCATTGAGTGGAAGCGGGACGGATCTATCTACCGGTTGTTATCTAGTGACGCGCCGGGGATTACGTTTGTACGATTCGCCGGCGTGGATGATGTTGTCGCCCATGGTGTCGGTGTTATCTCGACACGGGAGGGCACTTACCTGCCGATAACCGTGTCTCTCGCTCGTACCTTCTTGCGCGCACATACGCACGCATCGACCCGTCTCGTCGTTCTCTTTTCTCTCTCCTGCCGCGTCTCCCTTTTTTCCGAGGAAGAGAGGACCTTCCACGGCGTGGGCTCTCTTTATTTCGTCTCTCTTATATTCCTCGTTCTTTCGTTCCGCGGTATTCGCTCATCGCGAATTTCGCCCAGATCTCCCAGCTTCTTCGAATCCGCTCGTCTCGCCCATAGTGATGCCAGATTCGGTCTTCTAGCACCCACGGTGCTGCTCTTGGAGTGGGGGAACACGCGCATAACAAGCGCCCCGAGCGATTGTTCCCCCACTCCAAGAGCACCATGGGTGCTAGAGGGCCGAATCTGCTCCACTGCTCGTCCATTCGATTTTTACCTTTACCCTAATTTGTACGATGGCACGAGTGAGACCCGCGTGAATTCGTAATTAGCTCTCGTGACGATCGTGTCGTCGTCTTACCCCCGGGGGTGTCTCGATCGAGTCGTTATTAATCCAAATATGCGTTTGGACGTTTTCATTTAGCCGTTAGCGTTATTCGGTTCCCCCCCCCCACCCTCACGAAATTTTCTCGTGGAAGACGGATTGTTTATCGGATTGGTGCGTATGCAAAAATTAGGAGGCCTAGTCGATAACTCTAAAGCGTCCTCTGTACATATTTATCAGTTTCATTATTAAGTGCACTCTTCGCGTGCCGCGTAATATATTCATCGCAGAAACGCTTCGCCTCATTCATTTTCATCCGATCTCCCGCACGATGTAATATTGCCCCTCCCCGTCGCTTTCCTGTATTCAGACGCGACTGCCAGTCCGAGTCAGATATCTCGGAGCGAAGTCTGGAAGAGGACGGGCGAAATTGACGAGAGCGGCGGAGGCAGAGACGGGGAATAAAAATAGAGGGTCCCTAGCCGCGCACTAACACTCCTGGCGGGTAATGAGACGAGGAGAATTTATCCCCCCCGCCCTGCCTCCTTCGCCGCTGATGCAGCGCGGTGGATGCTGTTTATGCAAATGCAACCACGAATCACGTCCGGTGGCAATCGCTCCGGGAATTATGCCGGGATCGGCATGGAATGATTATTCCGTGGCGCTAAACTCATCTCACTTCGTGGCCCGGCAATTCGGGGCCCGCCGACAGTCGCTGGCATTATCGAGCGCGCGGTTCGCACTACCCTATTTAATTCAAATAGGCTGCGATATGCACGCAACACCGGGCTCTACACGCATAACTTTCTCTCTCTCTCTCTCTCTCCCTCTCCCTCTTACTTCATCTCTCTTGTTCGATCCTTGCATATTTGAACGGGATTCTGAAATTTTCAGGTAATATCGAACTCTCTTCTCGGGAATCCTCAAATATACACATGTCCCCTCTCCGTCCCCTCAGACGAGAAAGGTACTTGTTCCACATTTTTCTTTTTGATTTTTAAAATTAATTCCACACTGTCGTTCAGCCTATTTTGTTTTTGCCGTTCGCGTTTCCTCTCTCGTTACGTCTCGTGTTTCTCGCGCACACAAAACCAAGAACAGTCGGCGGCAATTAACGCCGTAATTGAAACCATTTATACGAATTATAAAAAAAAGTAGCGGCCCTTAAACGCGTTCTCTCCGCGCGCGCGCGAGCCTCCGTAATTTCATTGCAATCGTATCTCTGCATTTGCCTTATATTATCCCCAATTAGGACCTCGCTCTCGACGTCCGCCCTGTGTGCCATTACCAATTAAGGTTCCGGTCCTACCTCTCCGGAGGAACGAAATATGTACGTAGATCGCAGCTGCGGATGAGTGGAACGACAAAGGGCAGGCTTAACGGAAACTTTTCCGTGCGAGATGGCGGAGAAGAAGGACCAAGTTTACCGCGCAACGTGGTCGTGGCCCATTAGGGGCTCTATCGGGAGTCCAACGATCCGGGGCATAAACATGCTCAACACCTCGCCAGCTCGCGGTAATGCGTTCGTAACTCTTGGCAATATCCTGGTACTGTTCTCTATCTCTATTCTCTATCCATCCTTCTTTTTATTTTATATCTCTTTTTCTCGTCTTTCTCATCAATTTTATTTCTGCTTATAAATTTCAATATAGAGTTATCTTTTTCACCATCTTTGAATATTTTTATTCAGAGGAATCATAATTATATGATCATATATATATATATATATGTTTTACCATAAATTGCAAAAAATCCTTGAATAATTATTCTTTATTTGTTACATATATTAAGAAAATTTTTGTTCTTGACGAGATTCGATAAAGGATTGCTAATTGGATCATATTTTTTTGTGATTTTGATGCCGTCCATGAATAAGGTGTAGGTATAGCAACACTTTGTCTTGTAACGAGATACATCACTATCCCAGATATCATGATCTGTCAAAGCGCATTAGATCAACAAGGCATTAGTCACCTCGAGCGACATATCGCTCATCATAATGAATATCGAAAGAAAAGGACGTTCACCGATCACAACAAAGGATTATCATTAATTTCTACAGTATATCTCAATTTTAAAAATCATGTTTACCGAAGCTTCTAATATCAAATAGGAAATATTAAATCATTATAAAATATAAAATATAAAATATAAAAAGCTTCTCTAGGGAACTTTGAAATACTTTTCATACATTTTTATTTCAAAGTTAGAAAGTCATTAGTGAAAATAATATGAAATAATGGTTTTGGGATATAAAGAATTAAATAAATCACTTCTTTGAAGCTGGCAGAACCATTTCGGCAGACTCAAATCGAACCTATCAGAATATTTAGTACTCATTTTGTACTAATTTGTACCTCTGTTTTTATTCTATTTTTATTTTTATTTTTTTATTCATTTTTAGTTTGGGCTTTCCAGGTTAACAGGAAGCCAGTAGTGCTATGATTTTTTTCGAAATGGGAAAAGGTACAAAATTATTTTTGGTGGTATAAATTAGTACATAATGAATATTAAATATTTTGATAGGTGTGATTTGATTCTACCGAAATGGTTCTGGCAGTTTCACAGAGGTAAATAGATCGAAGGAGATTTAACCAGCAATATTCTAAATAGGTTATATTGCAAGTTTCAACATTGTGACTATTACGGGATTCTCTTGCTATCGCTTACGTACGATTTTCATCGAATGAAAATATCTCCGCCGAGGTACCGAAGCGTGTCACAACGCGATTGTAGTATCGGTCACAGTGGACGAGATCGAGGAGGCGGTGATGTATAATGAGGTTCGAGATACATTGAGATGTAAGATTTTCGGCCGAGGCTAATAGCGACATTACTCATTTCGCTCGACGTCTCTGATACACAAATGGAGGCATCAATAACGGCCGGGGTGCGAGCGAGATAAAGAAAAATTCTTACGGTAAGTTGGGACGAGAGGGCGAGCGAAAGGGATCAAGCGCTCACGAGATAAATCGGTCAATGTGCTGGCCTTCAGAGATACCCGATTTCGGGTGGAAGCATTTTAACATTTAGAAAAATGCGAAGATAACGTATGAGATTAAGATTGAGATTCCAACGTGCGTTCGTCCATCTCTTCTTACTTGTCCACATTTTCGTGCACATTATTTCCTCACGATTGAAGAATACCCGGTGATATTATGCAATTGGGAAGCCGCAAAATAAATGAGCACCGATAGAACTTGATTCCTTGAAGTTTTTGTGCAGCCTGTTGTTCGCTCTTTTCTTCTCTCGCTATTTAAATCACGTGTCATTGATCGATCAATCGAGCATTTATAAATAATGCATGAAATGACTGATACTTTTTCAATTAATTATTTTCGAATTTTCGATTAATTTAACGCAAATTTTAAATTATTGATGTGAATTATTACACGAAGTTGATTTTTGTAATTTTGTATTTTGAAATCGGATTGTCAGGTGGTCTGGAATGGTGACGGTAAATGTTGGTACACGCAATGATGTTAAGTGGCACGGAGAAAGTAAGAAACGCAATAATCGAGATCATTGCATGTAGCGGCGACTCTGCAATTAAAAAATATTAAAGTTACGAGTACTCTTAAACTCGACCGTGTGTACGTGAGCGCATGATAATTGCACTAACTTGTTAGTACAACTGTTATCTTTGGACCTTCTCGAGAATTACTCTCAAATGCAACAATCGTACCTCGTAAAGCCAAAAGAAATGCGAGTCGACAGTGAAAGAGAGAGTAAGAGGGCAAGAGCAAAACGACGAATAGAAGAGAATAAGGTTGAAATGGCGATATAACGGGCCGAGAGATCGCGAATTAATTACTCATAAATCGCAATCAAATTATGACGCGTATGCATCGTCGAGCATAGAGGAGAGGAAGGAACGTGCGCGATCTCTCTGCGTTAAAAGATCGCCATTACGTCCAATCACCGATTCGACTCCGTTAATTTTGCATTTAATTACGCGAAAGTCCATACGAGTTGTCTCGGTTCTTTGCTATCGGCTTAAAGTCTCTCGGCCCTCGTCTTAACTGTTAATTTTTTAATGTCCCGCGCAGATAAAGGCGCACGGCCGGAGAACCAAAGTGCGCTTTAAGTGCTCTCCTTAGACTCGACGCGCGCTCTTCTTCCCGTGATTAATGCCACGGGAGTCAATAGACTCCCGTTTTTCATCAACTGCGATTTGTATGCGCGCTGCGAGCTTATACGATCGATTATTACGCATCTATTACGAAGAATTGCTTGTAAAAGTTCACTGCGCTATAACCCGCATCATGTATGATACATTGCCTCTTGAATTTTTCCACGAGCTTAGATTCTTTTTAGAACAAGTATCGCTATACCACGAAGAGTGATTCTGGCTTGCCAAGTGGAAATCGAGTGCTGTCCGATCCATTTCCATGCCGCTCACGTACATGAGCAGTACATCTCATCGTGTTTGAATATCCTTGTGTCTTCTATTATATATGCATACACACTTAGAAAAAAATTCATTTTGCAAATAGACGAACTGCCATTCATTCATATATTCACGAGAAAGCTCTACATTTTTTTCTCTTATAATACTTTACTTCCATTACATTAAATTTTAATAATAAGTATTTAACTCGGAGTCAATATTTTTTAATGGAAATCGAGTGTCAAGCGTTACTGCGCAATTTTGTTTACGTAACTCTCTTATTTCTGGAATCGCGTGTGAATAAGCATGAAGGAATGGAAGAAGACGAAAAGAAAAGAAGCAACGAGACCTTCGGCCAAGTGTCAATGATCTCGGGATGCTATATGTTAATTGGGAACGCGTGAAATGCATGAATCTAATCTCGCGCCAGAGGAGAGTAGACGCGATATAAGGGCGGTTGAGAAGAAACCATAAATTCAGATCGGACGCATTAGCGCGTTCGCGGCATCGTTTTATTAAATCGGGATACACATCATCTATCTACGCCTACGCAGACAGGCTTGAAATAAATAACTCGATACCAATTTCAAATTGACGAGTTATAAAATACCGAATTTATTAATTTATTTAAACTACATTTAAAACTTGATGCTACAGAAGTTTAATTTCTATTTATATAAGTTATATCATTATTATTATTAAGCGGCATATTACTTAATGTTAAACAAGATACGAATGCGATTTATTATTGCATACTGTAAAATCCGTGCATAGATTTCTTGGTAGTATTCCGTTCAGGCAATTCACCGCGACTGTTCGTTCTATCGCTTAATAATGTTCGAGTTTATCGCTCTTTAATCTCTTTAAGCGGCGAGCGACTCGGCATCCACCGGCAATGTTGACATTTTGGAGCGGCCCGCTCCCCGCTCGCCCTCTAACTTCAGCGAACTACAAGGTCGCTCCTTCTACCCAATCCTTAAAGCTTTTCTTAGAAAATCGTCGACGTTTCATTTTTCCGCGTAGTCGTCTTGAGCAGTTTTTATACAATTAATGGTGTGCGAGAGCACATAGATACTTAATAAAATCTTTCGGACTCTCAGAAATTTAGAATAATTCTCGAGTTTCCTTCTCTCTGAACATATTCTAATTCCATTAAAAATAAGATTATCAAGATACAAGAGATATCGAGGAAGAAACTGAAATGTCTAGTCCCGAATGTAAAAATCGTAGACGGAATCAAAGTCACAAATTTACGACTGTTTCGGAATATCATTTAATATAAAGACGATAGCATCAGACTATAGCGAATCTTGGTCCCGCAATGTAGAAATGTGACGTGCATAGAAATGGACTGGACTAGCCTGCTCGTGGCTTCCGTTTTATTGGCGAGACATTGATTTAAATTGACGTGTAAACGTATATCGCATTATAAGACAAGTTTATTAAAAGAAACTGCAGCAACGTTTCGCGCGGGGCCAATCTAAGCGTCTGACGTGCTTCTTACGCGACGAAGAAATTGAGGCCGTTCTCTCGCGATACCGCTTCTTCGGAAGACAAGCGCGGTGTGCTCCTCTCACTCGCGCGTGAAATAAGCGCGGAACAGGTTCGGAACAGGAACGCGCGACCGTCCTGTCAATTTATGAACGCACGGTGCGGCGCGTCGCGCGTGTTACCCCGCTCGGCTGTCGGTATAATTACATTTAAATGCGCGGTTGGAATCCAAAGGGCGCTATAAATCTAAATGTGTCCGCGACACCTCTGCGGCTTTTAACTTTGTTATCGTACCTGCCGCAAAAGCGTAGATTTAATCGTCCGCAGATATTTGAAAAGGTACTGCCGTCATGTAACGATCGATTAAACGATGTTAACCACTTCAACATGGACAGCGTTTAATCATCGAGGAATCCGAGGCGCGGATTTAAAACGTGGGAAAACTTGAGATACTCTGTTTTAAAAGGATCAATACTCACAGTGAATATATTTTAATCGAGGAAGAAAATAGGAACAGAATGAAATGTAATATACCATTGGCGTCTTTATACAAGTTAGATGTAAGATGTAAGCTTCGTGTACTCGATGATCGGATCATAATGTGGAATATCTTGCCCGATGGATTTGTTACTTCGATATCGTGAGGAAATTCCCGCTGAGAAACAATCGTCACGCGCGATACTGCATCATTCTTGACAATGAGCGATGATTATTTCAACCTGTAGTTATCGTATACTATGTAGTATACATATACGATATGAGTTGTTTGTTGAACGAAGAGAGAAAGAGAGACGTACGTAACGTGATGCGGATCTCAAGTACCTCAGACATTAGCGGTGAAAGGTGATGTAGACAAGTATCTGGTAACGTAACAGTCCGATATCTAACAATAGATCGTCTCGCACCATTAGTTGCGCAGAGTTCGCAAGCGGATTCCGGAGCGATGTGTCGAAATTGGTCGCATCGCTCCGACTTTTAATAGACTTTTGATACACCGAGTGTTTGTATTGTGAACCAAAAGTTTTGTTGATATATACCTAAGAAAATTATTTCGTTGCTGTAAACAAATATGTTAGTTGATTATATTTTGTTAAATTGTTTTGGTTTAGAGCACAAAACAGAACTGTTTAGAGAACAAAACGATTTAACAAGATATAAGCAAATAATATATCTGTTTATAGCAACTGAACAATTTTCTTGAGTATATATCAACAAAACTTTTGGTTCATAATACAAAACATTTTTCTCAGTGTGGATTTCATAAGTGAGCATCCGTAATGAGACGGATAACGTCGGCGGCCGCATACTTTCGGAGATTTCTGTCCGGCCGAATAAATTAGTGTGTCTCATTTTTTTATCGTCGCGATGTCGGATACCGTGCCGGTCGCGCAGGACACATCAGTAGGTGAAAATAACAAGAAGAAAGGAAAGATCGGGACGAGACCACGTCCCATCGCGATTAACCACGCGCGAATACGAGCTACGTACTTGCCTCGCGTTGTGGTTGCAGCGCCGGGCTAGATCGTTTCGCTCCATTAGTCGTAAAAGCGTGTGCGATCCTTTTATACGACCGTCCACCGATAATTAGATATTGTGCGTATAATCTCTCGGTATGCCCTATGCACGCGGCGATACGAGTGTAACGATTGTATACGCGTAATACGACTTGAATACTTTCACCCCTTTCTCTTGCATTCATTATTAAAACGTTCTGTTAGTTCGAGGTAATGATCCGATTGCACCTACCCGGGTGAAAAATTGTCGTTTCCAGAACAGACGGACGTTGAGATCGCGTACACGTTGAGAGCGGTACAACACGCAAGTGATTTCCCACCGCTAAATGCCAGTTACATTTATCTACCAACGATCGTGGGTAGCAATCAGCAAAATCGTGCGGCGCTACGCGCAATTATGTCCTAATTGGGCGTCAGGAAATTAAGCATGTTATTTAAATTGAGAGTGACGAAACATTACGATGACAATTAAACCAATTAGGAATGCGTATCGTAAATTTGCTACCATTCTTTCATGAGGCTTCACGACACTTAATTCATTTTGAAGTGTGTTATTTTTATTTGGATAAAAGTCTTTAGGCATTTCATTCTTGTTAATAAACGGGGACTGATTTACTAATTGCGTCTGGAGTAAAAAAACGTTTCGGCGTTAAGAAATCGAGGACGGACGCATCTCTCGGAGGATCGTCCGGCCGCATAAACTTGCCCCGCATAATTGATTCCCGGGAAATAACCCGACGGTGAATCTCGTGCATTATTAACCGGAATTTGGACGGAACGGCCGACGGACATCAAAGTCGGGCACTACTAATCAAGTCGCAAACGGCGGATTCGTTCGACTCCAGAAAAACGTCGTTCGTACGCGAGACGCGACTCCGCCTCCTCCGTTCTCGTGGCGTCCAGAGTCTCCCCGCTGGAGAAACGTGGATCCCCACGGAGGGAAAGAATATTTCTGAGAGGGATATGGATCTCTTCTCAGGAGATCGGCGGGCACCGGTGCCGGCCTCTTCAACAAATAGATCGTCCCGTTCCATTACGGCCACGCCGTGTGCGGTGCGCGCTCACACTCGACCGCCCGCCGATAATTAGGCACGGCCCACGTGAGATCGGCTGTGGTACGCGCGCGTGTAACGACATGCGATTCGATGATATAACTCACGCCTCGACCTCCGCTCGACAGCGAGCGGGATGGTGGTAAAGTCGAGCGCGTAATCGCGTGCATATAAGTCGACCCCGGCTGCGTGTGCGCGGGAACCTTCGATCCTGCGAGATTCCATCGCGAGAAGCGAATATAGAAAATCGATCGCTTTGCAATTTTCTTGAGAAATTCCATCTTTGACGTGCAACATCACGCGGAACGTACCCACTGCCAAACACAGTACGACCGTGATGCCATTCGATCCACGAGATTATCCTGTCGTTGTAGCCTAAATATACCTTGAGCGTGTAGGCGCATCAGCTCTACGTGGGATGTTCGGCGGAGAACCGAGTTAGCTATATCGAGGCGTACCAAGCACAAGGCGAGCGTTTTGCTCGGTAAGGCGAGGGGGAGCAACATCGTGGAAGCACAGTAGCGGCAGCCCCGGGCGTCACCACGAAGGCCACCTCATTATTTATCGCGATATCAACCTATATTTCACATACATGTACAGAGGACAGGGAGAGAGAGACAAGGAGGCAGAGGAAGCTGGAAGGAGCTAGAAAGAGCAAAGGAAAGAGACAAGAATAGTTGTTTCCATCTCTTTCTTTCTCTTCGCTCGTTTTCTTTGTCTTCATTTTTTTTCACCACCTATATCCTTCCCCTTTCTTCCTTTCCCCGTTACGAACTTGCATCCGGCGAGACTTGTAGATGTGTATACAGTTACGGCACTATCTCGTTGTGATCACATACAATTTAAACCGTTTTCACTAAGCAATTTAGTGAACATCTTTCGAGAAAGAGTTTACAGTTTGCGATATTTAAATATTTCAAAAAAAATTCCTAGTCTTTTAATATGTCAATCATGATTGCGAACGTCAATTTTGAAAGACAAAAAGTGTTAATAACATCGAAATAGTTTTTGAAATTACGACGACTTCGTGATGTGTATATATATATATTTACAATTATCTAAAATATATTAATGTTGATAGCATTGCTTATTTACAGCGACAATGCTTGTACTTTCTATAGTGAGGATGATATTTCTCATAGACCATATTTTATGTAGACGCATACTTTTGTCCACAAAAACCGAAATTACAATGAGATAATACATCGCACTCACTAATGCAACTTGCGCATTCTTTTTTCGTTGCAATTCGGCCTCGGCGATGTTCCTCGCTCTTTGCTCTCACTGCGAGCGCCACTCTCGTACGCTTTGCTTTTCTCCACTCACCTAATTAACTTCGTCGATTGTCGGCGAAGCAAGAAGCCATTGGGTCGTGGATGGTTACGACTAGAACTAATCTCGCCTCGTACGCTCCGGACTCCGATGTGCTTATTGAAAAACTAGGTCTCGCGATAATTGAGAGGGTGCGCGATGGGAACGCGCTAATGAAAGAAAAAGCCAAATTGACCGTTTCAAAATGGAACTTTAGTTTCCGTAAGCTCCACTCTCTATATGTATTATCAAGAGAAAAAAAGTTATGACATATTACGTTCTTTTTTTTTTTCAAAACCGAGGTTATTATTTTTAAATAAAAACAGATAGATCTTTTGAATTAATATCTTTCAGTCGATCGCAACATCTTGATGTTAGTGCGACGTAGGCATACTCGAAACGACGTTTTTCTAGATTGATTTGAAATGATTTTCGTGATGTTCGGATTCTGAAGGCAAGCGATAAAATCTTCGTTATTTTTCTTTTTTTCTCTTTCTTTCTGTCTAATCAAATCGACGTTATCGCTATTTGGAGATGGATTACCATCTGAAATTTTTATGTTCCGCATAAAAGATGACAGTACGATTCCTAGAATAATTAACCGCTCTGACAAGTCCGGAAAAAAAGTTGGAATTAATTAAAATATTTTGATTTCGTGTGTCTTAATCAAGTATCTTTTTTAATTCGGAGCTCCTTAAATCATTCGCGTGAAAGAAATCGTTAGCGGTATCGTAAATTCATGAACACGTGAACTCGCGTCCACCGTAGGCGAATACATATTTTCGCAGACGTTTAATACCGCGCCTGTTAAAATCGGTAGAGAGGAAAAGGAGGCCCGCAGGAAGACACTCGAGGAGGAAGAGAACGGTTTGAATGCGATCCGAATGCAGTGCGACTGGTTCTCCTCGCGCGATCGCGGGGAATCTTAAGCACCTGCCACTTAAGGACCGGATTGCACCACGGGAATGAGAAGGCAAGCGGAGAGATCGAACAAGTCGAGAGAAAGAAAGAGAAAGCGGAGAAAGAGTAGAAGAACAGAGACCCGAGAGCAGGGGAAGAAGAGAAGCTGAGCAATATCCTTAGGGATCGAATGTTTCTCGAATTGCTATCGATAGACGTATAAATAATCGAATACTTTCAAATATAAACTAGGTATATCGCAAATATAGTGGATGCAGTAAGACCGTCTTCATATACTGCGATCGTTAATTACTCGACAATTCGTGAATAACCGTTGCTCATCAAGAACAATAATTAGCTTCTTTTTAATAAAACTCATCTTCCCGTTCATCTTCAACTTGTAGCAAAACTGTTTATTTATAGCACTTTACCGATTATCCGAAAACGATAAAA
The DNA here is from genome assembly GCA_011638315.1 of Tetramorium parvispinum. Classification (NCBI taxonomy): domain Eukaryota; kingdom Metazoa; phylum Arthropoda; class Insecta; order Hymenoptera; family Formicidae; genus Tetramorium; species Tetramorium parvispinum. The sequence continues at coordinate 17,628 of VBVR01002334.1, forward strand.
CGATAAAACGAAAGTTGAGTCTGACAATCGGAAACGCGATCGCATCGCTTAAACGGCGCATGATAATTCGTCCGATGGCGATCGGATAAGATTCATTCTTGTAGATCGTGTAGGTGGACGCTGACAATATTGGTAAGCTCCTAGCACAAGTCTTTCCTGCGCCACAGATGCCTAGATCGCAAAAGGAGACGACGAGGCACGACAATGGAACGTGCACCGGACTCGTGCTCTCGAACTTGGTTGTCGCACTCTCTCGGCGCGCGGCACGTACGGCGATGAAATCATAAATCGGTGAACGCCAGCCCGCCGGCACTGATAGCGAGCAACCAATAATTATGCTAATATATACATCGTAATATATCCGAGGAGGCGGTTATATTCGTATACGTATGGGGTACCGCAAACCGGCGGGACCATTTCGATCTTCGCTGCGTGATTTCCGCAGCAAGTCGATCGTTCTATTCGGAGTACGGCGACACGTTGTCGTCGATCTCCATCGAAGCCGTCAGACCGATATCATCACGCGCGTATAATTCATACGGGAATATTTACATCGCGTCAATATTCCGTCATAATACATTGGCTGAGTGTCACGGAAACAAATTTTTTTTTTTTTAGTAACGCGCCAAGTGAAACATTAAACTGTAAACACCGCTTGGTTTTCTTCGTTGTTTGTAGATACGCGATGATATATACCTACAGCAATGATTCACGATCAATCGGATTAGCAGCTTTTGGTAAATCAGAAATAAAGAAAAATTGCACGAGCACTATATTGTACTCTTGTAGACGTTAAACTTCGTATACGATGCGCGGGAAATAGATAACGCGGTAATGTTAACGAGTAATTACTTCGTGCAAAGACGAATGATCATCATTACGTCTTCATGCTGAATATGATCCCCCGAGATATCAACCGGATACGAATAAAGGCTAAAGGGAGCCACGAATCCTGTAAGCCGGGTGCCGCGCGAGTCGAGTAGATCGAGGCGATGGCATGGAAGACGATCGAGGAGGGCTCTGGCTTTATCCGTCCAACGAATCTGCTTGGAGTAGCACCGTTAATCACGGTTTCGCCCGCCGACAAGATTAACGCCATTAACGCCTATGGGTACGAATTAAGAGAATATTATCGCGTGGCGGCTCGAGATGTGCGCTGGTAATAGGAACCAGCAAATTAGGCCGAATGGCACGGTAATCTATTAAGATAAGTTGTCATCCTGGTCGAAGTTTTATCGCCCTCCTCGCCCGTAATTCGGACGCAACTGTAGCCTTCCGTATCCAGAGAGAAGAATCGTTGACCGCGCGATCAAGATTTAATAAATATGATGTTGCGTGTATATCGCTCACCGAACTATTACTTTACAATTATTAGTTTTATCAGTAATATTTAATCTTATTTAATGAAACTTCCAAAAACGTCGAATATGTACTCAAGATTAGTGATTATTTTTAAGTTTTTGCTTAGTTTCGAGATACTAAAATCTTGTTCCGACCATCAAATGCTCTTGCGCCTCAAAAATGCGAACTTATGTATGCGATTTACGCTTGTGCTATCATTGCTATCTCAATCAGTATCGATAAGTACCATCTTGATTCGGATTCGATAAATAACAATTTATATCGCGTGCAAAAAGAGATGAACGTTAACGTAGTCGGGGAATATAACGACCAATCGATTTGTGAAGTTGTTTTCGCGCCTGAAGCTCGAAGAGGCGAAGACGACGAGGCGCGTCTCGTTTTCACCTCAGTAAAATGAGAGTAAAAGATTATGCGCAATCCTGCATACGTTTAATTAATTACAGCAAAGTAGGAAAAAAAGGAATGACATGCAGGAGGAGATGTGACGGAGAGGGAGGCATTTTCGATTTTCCATAATGATAAAATACTGTATCAACGCTACGATTATAACGAGCATCTCGATAAAGCGGTTTGGTTCCACCTTGGAATAAATTCATTTCGCCGACAGAAGCACCGAGATGGCCCCTATCATCCCGTATTTTTCTCAACGGGTAAACGCATAGTGTGTTATTCGTTACTGCTGTGCGCAACGGCGTCGCGAGGCTAAACCGTGATTCGCGGCGGGAGCAGGACTCCGCGGGTCCGGTGCGCCGACAACAAAAATGCGAATCAGGTTTCTCGCGGTCCCATTAATCTCGCAGATTCTCGGTCGCCGTTCTACTCGTCGATGAACTCGAGCGGCTGTGTTATAGGCGAGTTGAGTGTGCTCGAGGCGGTTTCTACGCGGGACGCATTCGCCTCGATTCCCTCGAGTTGTTTGATCGCGAGATCGAGAATTTTATTTGAATATTCATTTAAATTCACTGATTTAACATCCTTCCCTTTTTTTCATTGGCATTTCTTCGATTTTGTGTAATTTTTTTAACAGTATGTAATTCTCTTTAAAATCACGAGATTCGGATTAGTTGTGCAGATCAGATCATGTATCGTTAATACATATATTAATAATATTATTGACATTATTGATACGAGTTAACAGAGGTATATTTCGACCAATGTGAAATATCGATTACAAATGTGTTGTTATCACGATGAGTCGTTACGCGATAGTGTACGCCTACATGCAACCGAAACCATTGTGCGTGCGATCGGAAACGCGCGCGATACACGTGCTCGATTATTCGAGCCCAGAAAGTATAAAGTA
>VBVR01002335.1:0-23331 GCA_011638315.1 Tetramorium parvispinum
CCCTTAAACTACACACTGGGTCAAAATGACCCGAAAAAGAAAAATTTTTAAACTATGAAAATTTATTACCAACCTTCCTAGAATAATCTCACACTTATTTTGAGTGTTGGAAGAGTGCATTCTATCAATTTCAGTAAAAAAGAATCGATTTTCCGTGTGTGGTAATAAAACAAAGTGGCGGCGGGTCAAAATGATCCAGTGTGTAGTTTATGTCTCACATAGCTAGTGTGTAGTTTAAGGGTTAATAATGAAACAGAATATCGAATCACGTAAACAGTTATATAATCATAAATGTTCGCAATATTATTTATAATATTTACATGTAATGTTGCTACACACTTGCCTGATGCACGAATGTTAACTTTCACACCTTCATAAATATATCTTTGGAATTTGATCCATTTGTTGTCATTTAACGTAATCGAGATATCTTCGTGATTTTCGTGTCTTTTATGCATCGTAAATGAATCGCGAATTTTATTACAAAAAAATGTCAAATATCATACATCACGAATATCGTATCGAATTTCGCGCCACACTTTTACGTTCGTTCCGCAATTCTCATTTGTCGACGATCACATGTAGAAATATGAATATATCGTAGCATAGCCAAATATAATTGTGCTTGTAATTACCTAGCTACGATATTCCTTGTTTTTGTTGTGTACGTGTGAAACGCGAGTGTTAGTGTTCAATATTCTTTATACAATTTTTATTTACGGAGGTTAAATGACGTTTACGATTATCGAGCGTAGCGGATGTAATTGTGCGCGATCGTAATTGGTCGTGTGGCTTTTCGTTTTCGCGTAGTATAAATTATCAGACTGTGTTGCGGATGTAACATGTTTTCTGATATTCATTTTTCTGGAGTCATCTTAAGTCGTTGAGAGGTAATGCACGCATTATCGAGAGATTGGCAATATCTTGATGAAGGTAAATGTTACATTAATTTTCATCAATAATCAAATCTATACGAAGATTTATATATAAAAGGATAAAATTTGTGTATAAAAAAAAGAAAATTTTACAATAAGCCTCCCTGTTTTATACAAAGATTTTAAAATTTATGATATTAAAAAAATATAATTTTACATTGAAGCGTAATACAGTGATTAACTTTGAAATCCTTTTAAGTCAAATTCACATGTAATCTGAAAGAAACTATAATTTAGAAATGTGTCGATTTCTCGTATTATTATATATTGTAAAACTGTATTTAAATATTTTTTTCAAATGAAATCATGCAGATATTGTCTCGATCTTGCATCGAGCGCCTTTATTTTTATCATCATTAAATAACTTTCGTTTTTATTTTTATTAGTATTAGTTTCATTTGGCTTTCTATTTATGTTATTCCACTAACGTGTACGCATTTTTTTTAACGAAATCTCTCAGACAGAAACGTCGACGCGCGTCTTCCTTCGAATGTTGCTTTTCACGAGCGTTTCTCTTATCAGAGGGAAACGCTACGCGACACAATAAGACGGAAATCTGCTGGAAGGAAGACGCCGTGAACGGAAGGCAAGAGGGAGAGTTTATCTCGGAAATAAAAGTACGAATAAATAAAACGGGGAACGAATGCACGAATGTTCGTACATTAGCCTTCGCGAGAATGCATCCAAGGATACCATACCCTTGGATGCATCCTTCGATCAAGCGTATGCAGAAAGATCCTTAGATAGAAACATCGAGCATAGAGAAGCAGAAGAGTATATTGATACTACACTAATATTGATATTCTTCCTTCGATGGTGATATTTTATTTATTGCTCGATGCTTTTATTACTATCTTTCCTTGTTATTTGTAGTTTTCTTACTTAACTCTCAATTATTAATTAAAATTATTTTTAATTACTGATATTAAAATGTTAGAAAATCATAATCTTTATTATTTTTCTAATTTTATACAAAAGATACATACAAAAGAAAGAGATGCAGTATATAATGCAAAAAGTTTCATTAATAGATAAACTGAAAAGATTTTCATAGAAACTAAACATAATGCAGTATAAAATTTCATTGCATATTATTTTTACATTATATGAAATTTTATTACATAACGCTTTTTACATTATGCGGAAACATTTTGCATATTACTTTGCCCATTTTTCTTTGTTAAACATTTATTACGAAAAAGAAATAATTAAATGTACAAATATGCAGTGTTAAAAATCAGACAATTATAATTTATGATATCTAGATATTGCACTTCGGGTGCGACTTAAAATTATTAAAAAAGTCGGTATTTGTGAAATATTGATGAAATTTAGAATGCGACTAGAACGACATATACATATATGTTTATACACACCGTGTGGATATATCCAATAGTAATTTCTATATATTTTATTTTTGGTGAATACACATATACACAATACACATAAATACACAATCGACACATCGTTCTTGCCAATACTCAGAAAGTAATGCGTCCATATCCTTTCTCGCGAATTGTATACTTACAAGCCGATTCTCGATTCGTTCACAGAGCTTCTCCATACGTGCAAAGGCCGATAGTAACAACGTTGCTATTTTATTTAGAGGTGAAAAGATGAAATATTTAAAAATTTGGCTGGAAACAAAGCGATACCGTCTATTCCTGATTTATGAACTTACGTGAACAGAGATCGGCTGGCCGTTTTGAAAAATTTAAGAGGTTTTTACATTATTGTACAAATGCATACGCTTTTACATCAGCGAATAATAAATCTTATAAGCCACTAAAATATCCGTGTATTAAGCATTATTTTAAAATATTTTTGAAAAAACAGAAAAGAAAATAATTTTTTTTAATTTCTTATTTCAAAATGCTGATGATCGTAATGCAAGCTGTTCTTATTTATTCACCACGTATTAATTCAAGGGTGCCGACATTGCTAATTTAGGATTATTACATATTTCTGGTATCAAAATGTATGTTAGAAGCTGGAAAAGTCCGTTCCGATTTATCATTGCCTTCGTTTCTAATTTTTTGCGATTTCCGCTTTTTGATACGATATCCTGCTTATCCTCGAGACAGGCTGCGTGTTTCAGGAATAACGTAGAAAATGGAGATGGAACTAGTTTTGCGTCGGGACAAATTAAATTTCAGCGAGCCGACGCGCTCATACCGACGTACGAGCGCGAGCGAGTAAACTCGATCGCGCGAACGAGCGACGAGACATGAAACACGCACGCACGTACTCATGCATACACGCGTACGCGTATCCGCCGCATCATCCCGGATGCACCAGCGTGCATTATACGCGACGTGTTAGGGGATTTCGTAATTCTCGCGAGGAGAGAAAAAGAGAGAGAAAGAAGGTGTGGAGAATCCGAGGAGACTCTGAGGGACGAAGGCACGAAGGATTTCGCGTTGTTCTAAAAATCTCCGAGCATTCGTGAGGCTGCAACCTAGAGCCCTGTTGAGATGCATACGTGATACGAGTATCGTGTTGTCTCGTATTGACAAGTCTAGAATCGTGCGGTATGACGAAAACATGATATCAAATTGAAAATTAGATCTTTCATCAATTAAATACTGAAAAATGCAGTTAGATGATAATACCATATTTGACAGTTAATAATGAGATTCTTTAGTTTGTATAAATTTACAAATGCACATTCTAGAATATATCATGATAGTATTTACCACTTTATGGTATCTATGAATTTTAATCACGAATAATAAAAAGTTAAAAACTATAAAAAATTACTATCTCTCAAGAAAGAAGCAAGAACAAAATTGGACGACAAAACTCGTATTTTCATTTTATTTCACTAAGATTTTGATTTATTTGATTAAATTTTGCAAGAAAAAAACTTACTTTATATATAATATATTATAACTATACATTATAGTAATACGCGTTATATCATGAAGTACTGTGGCATATGTTTTCGAGTATATTTGACAGCTATGTAACAGGAGGAATTGTTATTGTCATCTACAAACTATTTTTCACACTAGGCAATAAACACTCACAATGATCTGTCAACGGAAATAAATCGTGGAATAAATGTAGTTTACGAGACTGAAAGAACTAACAGTTGAGTTTCTAAACAAAATCCTACCGGTATAAAATCCACAAAAAATTAACAAAATTAACAGAAAAATTATAGCTTGTTCGATTCGTACAATTTCAGATTAGCGAAAAGAATAATTTATCTAAATTATAACTGCCATTAAAAGGTTTTGATAAAAATATATGAATTTAATTTTGGATTTCTGTTTTTATTGTTTCTATTTTCACTGAAATCACTAAAATTTTATGTCGATTTAGTGTTATTCAGAAATCTGCATTTTGATATTCGTCGATAAATAACGGTAGTTGTGAGCAAGGATAACAGAACAACAATGATATATGGCAGTTAAACATACAATTGTCTGTAAATAAATACTGTTATCGATTAACCCGACTGTTCTGACAGAGTTTAGCATACTCGCGGGGTACCATCGATCATCGAAAATTCACGATGGAATTAGACAAGATTCGATATTTATTTATGTGATGCCATCGACGATGACATAGTTGAAATCCATTGTAAGGTATTCAATAATATTTTGACATTGCTCTGAGAACATACCTGTTGATTAGATAAAAATATTCCACCATTTAATCCTGCCTGAATGTTTAATTTTTAACTTGCAAAGAAAAACAGGAATAAGCTAGATATGCGAGCCGCGCATTAATTAACAAAAATATAAATTCCCACTGCGTTCAGTGAGTTATTAAATTTCACTGTAAATTTAAAGTATTTCGCTTCTCGAAAAATAAACGCGAGCAAAAGCGACGTTTTTTTTCGAGATAATAACAAAAAAGCAACGGGAGCTAGGGGGAGGGGATGGAAACTGTTTCACAAAATTGTGGACTTTTTATGCAATATATTAATTGTCGCGGTATTTTAAATATCTAGATAGTTTTTGATCGTGCAATTGATAACGGCTTTATCAGCGTCGGAATATTTTATTCGAAAAATTATTCAATTACGCTTTTATTCTCCCTAAAAGGAATTTCAATGAAACTCTTGGTTGAAACGCGCGAAAATCAGAAAATAAATATAAATGGTTTAAAATATAATCTTTTATTGTCAATTATACAAAATTTCTATAAAAGTTTTTATAAAAAAATTCATGCGTGTTTTTGTCAGAGAAGAGCAACAGACAATAAAAAATAAATGAAAGAAGTACGAGAAAGAAAAATAACATAAATAAAAAGATATATTAAGATAAAGGTAGAAGAACTGTAAGAACTGTAAGTAATTAAATAAAAAAAATTTGCGAGAAGAATTTTTTATAGGTTTCACGCATGAGGCACAAGGTATTTAAATAATGTAAAAAAAAAATCTAGTGATCGGCTTCGCATGGGGTTACCTTTACGGCGTTCTTCGAGCGCGTCGCGACGCGCACGTAAAGCGTGTCGTTTGCATAAGTCGGCATCGCTTTTCCGCTCAACACAGTTTCACGCAACAGCGAGCAATGCGTCGCGGCGCGGCGTGGCGCGGCGTGGCGCGGCGTGGCGTGGCGCAGCGCCGCGCCGCGCTGCTTCGCGCGGAAAAAAAGAGGAGTGCATTCCCACGTGAAATTGCATCGTGCGCGCCGTGTGTACGCGGCCGGGTTTATTAGCGTCGCATTATTTATTGTCCGCGTCGCGACGCCCTAGTTGCGATAATCGAGCCGACGGCGGCGCTTGCGAGCGTTGCCGCGCTTTACCAGCATTTCGAAATTTCCCGGAAAAATTTCGGGATTATCACGCGTTAAGTTAATTACGTCGCGGAATGCCGCGCTGGCATAACGGATGTCCTTCCGGGCAAAGAGATATTGGTGGTCATACTATTAAAAATAGCGGTACATTAATTGTTACGAAATAATTTAATATCAAATATCGAGAAAACTTTCGAATCAGAAACGAAAATAACGGACATAATATTTCACATGTATTAAACACCTGTATTTTCTCGGAACTTAACTCATAATCGTGCCATTTTTTCTAGTTCTTGTAAATTGTGTGTATCAGAAATTAATTCGGTAGAGATACTAAGTATAAATTGATATCAACGAAATAAATAATATTAGAAACCGCGCGGTCTACACGGCTGCTACAAATGTCCTTCAATCCTTCAATCCTTCCGTTCAATCTTTCTATCTCTCTCTTTCCCACTAAGAGAACTCTCGGGGGATTTTTTAGGTATTCACCTCACTCACGCACTGCAGAGTCATCTCTCCAAGTACTGTGAGTATCCGAGTGATAACCACCTTGGGGCCAGAACAATGGGCAGAATAAATCGTTATATTGGATTCGATTGTCGGTGTTAAGTGTGTCTCACGAGTGCAAATTCTTTTCTTTTTTTATCACGAATTGTTTTACGACATTGAAGTTTGCTTACCGATCTGTATTAGGAAACTTTTTTTCTTTCTTTTGTCTTTTTAAACTGTTTCAACATTGAAGAAAGATGGTACGAGACCAAATATGTACGTAACTTTAGGCAAAGATCTGTGAATTACTACTGTAGACATAAGCAGCTTTAACATGGGATACAACATGGCAGTTGGGTCTGCTTGGTAGATAGATATAGATACTGTACTTGCGGTTAACCCATCACTCGTCGTGAGGGAACCCCCAAGGTACTCTGATGTTTTATGACTGATCCACCACTTATGATTCAGTACGGGCCTTAATTACATATCTGTCAAAATACAACAGAATAGCGTGACTTGTACGGGGTGTTCAGTAAATTATAACGCTGAGCAAGGACATGATGAATAGATGTAAAAAATGTAGAATATAAATTTTTTTATTGTTCGCGCAGTTGGAAAAATAGTTGTAAATATGAAACAGTGTGTTTTTTATTAAATATATTTCTATCAAATGTTTTGATCAGCTTTTACGAATGTTTTGTTTTGAAAAACGTAGAGTTACTCCGTTCTCTGTCAAACGTTCTTGTAAAAGATTAATTATAAAATTTCATATTTTTCTGCTTGGACCGTTTTCAACAAATTTTCAGAATCAGTAAAGCTTATTGCTCCTAATTTTCATATTGAAAAGAATACAATATTCACATCGAAAAGAAATTCTATTATTATTTTCAAAATTAATTGTATTGCGAAGATATGTGGAATCGTGTTCTTTTTTTTAAACTGAGAGAAACAGAAAAGCGATCTCGAATATCGGAAACCGCTGTTAATTCAATTTGGCAAAAAAATGTGACTGATGTCTGTTTCAAAACAAACAATTCGATTGTTTATAGAAATCACGTGGACAACGCAATATAAATATAGCACAACAGATACCAACTACAGTACTGAAAACAAGCGACTTTTGTTGCCGACGGCACTATTAATATTTGGGTATATCGCATATATTGTCCGCATTAACCAACTATCCTTCAGATATCACGAAGAATCCGTGATAAAAGAAACTTTACAACGCATAATTGTTCACTTTTTTAAAAATAATTATTATATATATTGTATAACTTTTAAGGAAAAATATGAAAAAGAGTTTTTATTAGAAATATTTTTTAATATAGGAATAAAAAACATAATGATTTTCGGCTAAATCGTATTGATAGTAAACAGTTATATTGTTTGATACAGCAAACGGAACGATAAAACGTGATCTATTTAGCCTGAAAAATCTTGCATAGTGTACATTGAATTAACACTTTCACACATAGGTGTAATTAATTAAAAATTACACTTGGTTTAATAATGTGACGGAGCAACACAGACGATTCAGGTAATTTTGCGGAATTTCTTCTCTTCGTGAATAGGTATGGCAATTAAATAAAGCTCGAGTAGTAAATGCAGAAATATATATGTATATCGGCGAGGATAGTTGTAAAACCACTGTTCATCGCGGACGGCACGTACTTCTCGGTTTTCATCATTTACGTTATCGCGACGTTCCTTTATGGCTCCATGAACAAGCGTACGCCGCGCCATGATGGAGTATCGGATTTGTATCTTACGTCGAGTAATCGCTGCGCGTATATAACCGCGTAATGCGCCAGCTACGATGCCGCATTTTGTATCGTATCGACGCGTGTGTATGTTTTGCGACATAAATATTTCAGCTGTCGTCCCGCCTCTAAGTCCACTTATTGAGGCTATCGGAAAGTAATATCTTTTTCGTTCTAACGATGACTGTTGTTCAGCTTAACGTCTTTCTAAAGCATTTCTAAAATATAAAAAATTTAACAAATAAAATTTTTCAGACGTTGCCTTTTAATTGTTCATAATTATTTTATCAAAGATTTATCAGTTCTTTTCTCTTTCTTTAAGTCTTGATAAATTTGTTCTAAGATTGTAAGTATCAGAAAACAGACTAACCAAAATGTTGTTTATCCGAGTATCAAGAAATCGATTTTTTTTAATCGGTTTTTTTTAATTACGAATGTAATTGAAAGAATTAAAGAATTCTCACAACTTTAAACTTGAAGTATACATCTGAATAGAACAAAGATTCAATTTCTGCTTATATTTCGTTATATTTAAAAAGATTTTATCTCTTTATCGCGAGACTTTCAATCTTTGCTTCAATTATCGGGATATTTATTATGCCTGAAATCCTTAGATGTTGAAAAAAAAAAGGTAAAATCGAGAAATAGAACTGTCGATATTGGTTAACGAAAAATCTGAACTTATCTGAATTTCGAAACATATTTAAGTAGTTTATTTTGGACTGGGATTTTTATTCCGTTTCTTAAGAATGTAGCTATATGTATCATATCTAAACAGTAAAAAATACATTCGTAATCCATGACATTTAAATCTGCCCAATATATATAAACGTACTTTCCGCCCCGTGTCTTTATCGTCCGTCTCATAATCCCTGACCGATAATTCCTCCAAATTTCCGACAAAATTACGACTTCCTTCAGTAACAAACTCAGTCCTTCGCTCCCATAGGGGGTGGCTTCATTAACTTCTTCGGGGTAATCCATAGATTACGGACGCGCCTTATCCAGGTGAAACGTATGGACTGTTCGCGTGCGGCAGCGCCTGAAGGGTGGAGGGTTGAAGTTGTCCGGGGGGGGAGGAGGTGGATGCGATGGGTGGGACGTCTCGGTATCAGAGGGTGGATCTATAGATCCGCCGCGTGGCGGCTGTCCTCCATGAATCACGGTGGCTATCTGCTGGAATACCAGCTGTATTTACAACGGCACGCCAACGGCGGCCGCCTATATCTTTCTAATCAACTGTTTGTCTAATGTCTATGTAAATACGGTATGTTAATTATCCCGATGCGATGCTAACGTGCCGCGCGGCTATTAATCTCGTCCTGTACGCGTTTCTTCCGCACCGTTGTTGCACTTCCTGTCAGCGTGGACGCCAATTTCATGGTCGAAGCAATATCACAAAATCCGAGTTGCGTGAAAATGGAATTTTACTATATTTCGTTAAAACAACAGTACGGCAAACGAGATTGTATTATCACATCATAATTCTCACTAATTTTTGAAAATTTTGCAATTGTTGGTACTAATTATACATTAAAATCCGTAAATTCTATTTATAATACTATTTATTGATAATTAATTCAACGATTATACATAAATTTTGATTATGAAATCTCATTGAATACTTTAAACGTTTATTTTTCAAGGCATTTCAATATTACACGGTCGGTTCTTTATTCATTAAATTCAGAATGATTTTTGGACATTAACAATAATTCCATTATTATAATTCCATCCATTATTATACGTCATTAAATCACAAATTTAATCAGTGGGTTACATGTTCGTGTGCGATTCTTCATTTATTACTTAGTTATTTATCGGAAAATATTTGATAATATCATCGAGGATAACAACAAGTATTCTAACTCCATGGCATTGCTATCATATGATTACCATTTGGGCATGCATCAATATCAAATTGCGGTACAAGCAACGTATATTTCGGTATACATACTCGATTCCATTGAATGCGACGGAATTTAACAATTGAATCGCATTAGAATCAACGACATAAATTGATCCTACTAGTAATTATGATTTTGTAATTATATTATGATTGCATTTTGATCATATCGTGATTACATCTTGGATATATTATGATAATGTTATAGTTATTTCGTAACATTTTTAAATAATATAGTATTGTAGTTTTACGAACATACGTTTAAAATACGCTATAAAATCGAAAATAGATCGATTACATCAAAAGTGTAGTAGTAAATGGTCCTTCATAAGTAAAGTTGACATTTTATCGTGATCAGTTTATTTTGATTTTCCACGCATATTTATACATAAATTAAACATACTGTAATAATTCAATTATCCATAATAATTGATTAGTAAATATTATATTATCGTCACCATAACTTTAATTGACAAATATCCAAATATTTAAGTAATGATATATTCAGTAATTTGTCGGGTGGCGAAGACGGCGAGTCTTGGTTGGTGGCATTCCTCAGTAGCGGGAAAAACCTCGCCCCGCGCAACACCGAAAATGAGTAATTTCCAGGATTAATTACTGCCCAAAGTTTGAACGTGAGTCTCTTTACTGCATATTAGAGAAGGGGTTAACGAAAGGGATGGAGAAGGGGACGAAAGGGGTGAAAGGTGGCACGAGCTGGTACGGTCTGAGTGCTTCTTTTTCGAGGGTGGAATGCGGTATTAGCGCTGTTTCGCCAAGGTACCCTTCAATTTAACTCACCTCCGTTTAAAGCACAGAGTAAGGGTAGCAAGTGGGTTTCGCGCGGACGGCTGCGGCAAGGCGGAAATATGCCGATGCAAAATACGGAAGAAAAAATGGTTATAATATGTAAACAAGCTTGTTGTTCCGATACTGTTGCATTATGTGTCTCGTTATTGTTAAATTAAGAGGAAATGGAGAAGAAAATATTATATGAACAAATTGTTTTCCGTTATTTCATCAAATAGCACATTGTTACATCAATCTTGATTGAACAGCTTTTTTCTCGTGCGATTTTTTATTCTTTTTTAAGAATTTAACAAAATTAATTTTTAAAAAACGCGATTGTGCGGTTATAATAATTATTTAAAAATTAAATGTCTTTTATAAAATATATATAATAAAGAATATAATACAAGTATATTACTTTCTATTGTTTCACGCGGCTATGTTTTAAGGGACTTTAAGGAACTATAGGTACGGATCAAAAGAGATCTGGGAAATCTAAGAAGATCTAAGAAATTGATGTGAAATATAAAGAATCTCGAAAGACGTAAAAATTTCAAGACTCTTTCTTTCTCTTTCTCTCTGCAGATATAATGAACTCCGAAAATCTAACAACCTATAAAGATCTAAAGGAACTGTAAGGGCCTCTTCACACCGGCCAACCACTTCAAGCTTAGGTGTCTATTAAGTACTGAAGTGCCTAACACTTCAATCTCAGTGAGCTTGCGGCCTATAAAAGCTTATTAAGGCAGGACCATAGTCAGTTTAGTTAAATATAGAGCGTTTCATGTTGACTACATTTACTCGCATCTACGATGCCTTTAATAATTTTTTTAATAGCGGAAAGATTATTTTGAATGTGATTGAAAAAAAAATCTTTCGATGAATTTCTGTCCTGTTTGAAACCTTTTTTAATCTTTTGCTATTATCTATAAATTCTTTCATCAGTTTGAAATCAAATTTTTCTTGATTACTTTTTTGTCGGTGCAGACCTTTCCATAATTTTTTAATATCGGATATTGAGAATTTTTATAATTAAGTTTTAAAATAGAATTCTACTAATCTATCTATTGCATCGTGTTGCCTCCAGACAACAAAACGAGAATACGTGCTTGGAGCATGCTTTATAAACGATATCCGACATTTTAGACATTCTTTCCATAACTTCACATATGCAAAAATACGAACGTATTATTTCTGCAGAAAACATATATCCACATTTTGTTTAAAATAAAAATTTGCAAATGTTCGTGATGCCTCCCATTCTCAACAAATTACATTGAGAAAGAGAGAAAGAGAGAGAGAGAGAGAGAGAGAGAGAGTAAAGTGAAGTCTAATATTAACGGAACGAGAAAAAGAAGGATTTTGTTATTACATTATTCGCATTTCTGAAGTTTAATTAATAGAAATCCTTTATGTTCTTATAATTTAAAAACTTATATTGCTCGTACATTAATCTTTCACGGCCAAATCAAACGTCTTAACTTTACAAATTGCATTTTGTTATATTTACTAAATAAGGAAAGATATAATATTAAATACTCGTAATTAAATCAATGAGCGCACAAATTATGTTAAATATGATATTGAGATCTTTGATTTGATTACTGAAAATTGTCAAAGTCTGTTTCAGTAATGTATCGTACAATTATTTTTAATACGGTAATAATAAAATAGATACAAAATTGTAAATTAAGTTAGTAATAGGATTTTCCTCACCGTGCACGTATCAAATAAATAATAAAATATATAAAACCTGTATATACAATTCGACATAAGGAGATGTATTCAATAAAACATAACGTGATTGTATACTGAATTGCATACATGTGATACAATCAACATATTAGATGTTAGAAGCGATATTTTCTCTATTTAGCGAGCTTTACATGCGCGAAGATTAAGTATAGAAAAAGAAAAAATGAAACTTACAAACTCTTCCAAGTTGGTGATAATTTTGGTACTTCTGTAACAGGAAGGCCAATAATTTTGCCTTTGCTACCGTGCCGAGATATTATTTTTCGCCGTCGCGACGCCGTCGTCGGCGCAAAACGGTGGTGTGGCGCGTGCGAACTCTCGCGGAGAGCGCGAGGCGCGTAAGCAGTTTTTCGAAATACATTCGTACTCGCCGGCGACGGTAAAACGCTGAGCGAAGATACGTCCGCGCTTTATTATTCGTGCTCCGGAACTAAATTCGCGAAACGAGGATTTACTACGTCATTTCGTCGCGCGCGAAAACGCCGTATAAAAAGTTAGGCGCCGAAATACGCACCAGCGAAATTCTCCACGCTCGCGATACGTCGAGCGTCACAATCCTCATCCTTCTCCATGTAGATTGCGAAAAGCGCCAATTACCATTGTACGCTGTAATGAAAATTCCTGCTCGACCCCTTTAAGCTCCAATATAGCGAAAAAAATTAAATAACTCTTCATGGTAATAACGACAACGCGAAAAGTTTATTAAACTTTTCAATCTTTTAAAGCACGATTCGTCAAAATTTTTCTTCTAGTAGTACTTGGATTAGATGCAATCTTTATCAGACAATTTTAAGAAACAGTATATAAAAGAAAATATATACACATAATTATAAAGATTATTATATTCACGTTATCACATTATTCTGTTTTTGTAATTTTATTTCGAACAAATACAAGAAATTTAATGGTTTGGAAAGATTTAAAGATACGAAACATTTCCAGTTTAAAATCTCGTATATTCATATTCCATTTTAAACTGACATCCATTTTCTTCATGTTAATCTGAATCTTCCTAAACATGGAATATAAATCCAATTACGAGCTGTTTCTGTAAATACCTCGACGTTAAAATTATAAATTAACGACATGTAGATTTCTCAATTTTCTTAAAAATATACTGTAAGAAAATATACTGGACATTGTCATTTTAACATGTAATATCCAACTATCAAATAAGTTTTTTTTCTAAAGAGCTTCGCATAAAATTGATTATTATTTTATTACTTTTGCTATTTCCATTATTTCGAGTTGCCTATATCGAAATGTTTAATTTAAAAAACTAGTAACTTATTTTTTTGCTACAATGCACATTATATTTGTAGAATTGCAGATGTATCTTCAATCTAGTTATACATATTATATTTTAATATTATTTTTCGATATGCATATAATCGATACTATCCCATAGAACCGATTCTCTTTCCAAAGTCAACTTTATATAGAGATTATATATAGACACGTATTACGCCCATCTCTTGTTCTATGATCTAGAGACAAAATATTAAAAAAATTACAAATTTGGAAATTTCTAACTGAAGTTTGTAGCGACTGCAAAGTACACATAATTTCAGACACGTCACTTATTTATCCTTAATTTTAAGCACGCAAATAAGAATTGAAAAAGCCCGAGAATATCGAGGTGAATTCTAAGACCCGACAAACCAGGATCCTTTCAATTCGCGGTATAAATCCTCTCCGCGCTCGATCACCGTGTGAGAAATGTTTCTCTGGTTGCGATGATAAAAAAAATCAAAGAAAAAAGAAGAGAAGGAAGGGACTGAGATCGGAGACTTCCGGCACGCGTCGGTCAGCGACATTGTTGGCGAATGATCGACGATCGCGAGCAGATAGTGGGAACATAAGAAAGAATGGACTTTGAATTTTTTTGTGTCGTTCGGCCGCTGACAAATGATGCGCGAATCTGGAAACGCGATGGTGTCGCGACGCCATGCGTCATCGGCTGAGCAACAAGGTGTGCGGGTGCACCACTTCCCTCCCTCGGGATATGCTTTATAGCGCGATTTATCATATTCCCCGCGTACAGAATCCACCGCCCCCGCGATTCTGCGACATGGAATTCACTTCTCACTCCTCATCCTCTGACCACGACAAAGGGTCAAATCCGGTCTAGTAACATCAAGAATTGACACTGTAGAATCGCCTGAAAGTATCGGATTTCACTCAAGTCGGTGAATGATCTTTAACTCGGGCGGGTATATTTCGAGATATGTTTGACAAATTCTATTCTTTTAAAGATAAAAATAAAAAAGAGAATCTGATATTTATTGACCTCTTTCTTATCAAATCTCATTTTTAAATCAATTAAATCGATCAAATTTTTCCAATAAAAATCTTAGACTCTCAATTATAAGTGAACGTAGACAAATTCTTATTGAATTGATTTTTTCCGAAATCTATATATATGTATTTTAAAATGATTTGAATAATTAGAAGAATTAAAGATTGATTATTTTAAGGACGATTTTTAATTGCATTTACAATTTACATTAGATTTACGATATATAAATTTTTTATTTACGAATTATAAATTGTTCGTTTAATTTAATCATTCCAATTATATTATATATATTATTAATATATATACATATATACAATATTGAAATATATAATGAGTCCCGCTGATGCTTTTCCCATCATTTTCAATCTTACATTCTTTAGACTTGGTTTCGTGAGTGGATTTCACTTCTCTTTGCCGGTTAGTTCTAATTTTCATTTCTAGTCCAAATATTTTACAGACAACGAATATTAGCAGAATTTTTCTGGTATTTCCTCTTAAAAATTACACTATCTTTGTACATTCAATTTTTAAATACTCACTTTATGCTCGTCGGAGAGAACTTGAAATTATTTAATTTATCTATCACCAACATTGCTGAAGATAGCACAAAGTAGAGCGGAAATTTATAATTTATATTAAATTATTAATATTACATAACGTTTACTCACATATCACTATAACCGTGTTTGACTTTTAAAGCTTACTTGTTATTTATTAATATAATATATTATTGTTGTGTTAAATTTGAAAACCAGAAAAACACTGACAATTAACAATTAACTATTACGTTTTCATCGAAAGCGTTACTGTTCGTTTCTCCTTTACGGACTTTCCGTATAATATCACGCGATAGAGCTGGTCTTTTTTTCAATATTCGCCGCTCTTGTCCCTGAAGCCCTGGTCTCCGAATTACCTTTATTCTCTCTCTTTAGCGCCGTCGGAGTCAGAATTTGGGTTTTGTCGTTGTCAGCCCTCGGTACGAGCCAGCGAGGAAGCGTATTTGCATAGTTATCTCGAGCGCACAGAATCTGCGAGCGAGCGAACGAGCGAATGAGCGTGCTCTGTTTTCGCAGGATGATGATAATTTTTCCTCTCGCGCTATTCACACACGCGTGTATGCGAGTTCCACGGTGTACTTTAGGGCATCGATACGTCCCGGTCTCATTTCGTACCCGGTTTCGAAAGTTACGCGTTCGAGCTTAATCGCCGCCGGCTGTCTTTTTCCTGCTCACGAGAGAGAGAGCGATCTCTTGCACGATCCCCACGTCCATCGAAATGTTCATAGCTCGCAGACATATTATTCGGAGTTAAAAGGTTGCATACACAGTCAGAAACGAATCGAACTGAATCAGATTTTAATACAAAATGCAATTGCGTTGACCACGTTATATCGACTTTTAAATATTAAATCGTGTCAAAAACAAATAAAATGCACTGCGCATTATTACATAGCGTATTTTTAAGCGAAATCACACGCCAATAATTTTGAACGCATATTCACATATTTTTGCAAAATATCTTTTAAAATATTTTCACGTTGGTATAGGATTAAACTGTTATAAAAATGATCCTGTGTGATATAAAGAAAGAAAATTAATAAAACTAAATCGATTATTTACTCAAAATTTTATTAGTTTTTATTGTTAATATATATTTGTTCTTGCTAATTAATGTAAGATATTTATACGGAGTAAGAAAATTAAACAACTCTGGCTCTCTAAAATTTGGATTTAAAATATCTCACCGAGAGTGAACGAGATTCTAAATCTTACGAGCGCTTGATTCCACTAGAATCGCTAGATCCATGTATAAGATCCTAGATTGCCCCAAAATTCTGAAAATCCTCAATCTTAAAGCTTGGACCATGAGATACCTCATAAATTTGCATCATAGGATATTCGCGACGGATAGAGGTCTAAATCCGCGATCCGCGAAGTCGGGAAGAAATCCTGGTTCCCAATGAATGCCAAGAATCTGATGTTGCCTCGCGTGATATCGGGATGCCGTCGATCCAAAGAGAAAAGAAAGGATAGGAAGGAAACAATAGAAATCACGCATCACGTGATTTCGCAGCGGAGTATCTGGCAAGCGCAACCACTTTAAATGCAGATGCATCCTGCACGCGGATCGGGGACGTCTCCTCCCCAACCCCCCGTGGCCCGCGTGCAGCCCCTAAACCGCTCCTGTAACCTCCGATCGTCCAAGTTTATGGTTCTCCGATGCTCTTCTTCTAAGTACCAATAACTGTCCAGCCGTCTGAGGTATCGAAATGCGTTTTGCGTATACACGTGTGCGTGCACACGTGCACTTACTTATATCGACACCACGCACGTGCCATAATCAATATCTCGACGGCATCCATTTCTTCACACCTGCCTTCCTCTTCCGTAATCTCCGAATATATTCTCGTATTTTCAAATTTTCTTCTTACTTTTATATTTATTTTTTTCGGTTATCTTCTCTCAATTCTATAATTACAATATCTCTTTTCATATCTATTTCCGTTTTTCAACTTTTCAAACTTCTGTGTGCTTCATGCTTACCTTATCTTCCCATACATTTCATACATTACTTTGTAATATTTCAATTTTATTCGTTTTTTTTTTTCATGCCTCGAAAGTTCTATCTTGAGTCTTCGTGTCTTTTCCCAGAAGTTTCGCGCTTCTATACTTTCTCTATTTTTAGCTACTTTTTAGATTAGTCAATTTTCCAAAATAGAATTTTCCGCGTCCTTTAAGATCTAAAGTTTCTAAAAGATCTTTATGTTTGCAATATTTTTCATTTTCTTTACCTCCTGTGTCTTTTCGAAATTCTTTTGATCTTCTCCATTTTCCATGTCATTGATCTGCGATCTTTCACGTGCCGGATCTGCCTGCAGGAAAGTTTCCACGGGAGTTAGCAATTATTTAACTCCTTGGAATACTCGATTGCTGGCGAACCGAGAGAGAATATCCTCCTTGTCGGTGTAAATGCGAGACGAGATGCAGCCGACGTTGCACTTCTTGCACTCCGTTGCAACCGCACCGACGAATGACAGCTTTTAAGCTTCCGCCGATTTCTCCGTCTGTCGTCGTCGAAATTCGATTCCTTCTTGAACGAGCCCGCAGTCGACATAGCTCTTCATTAAAAAGATAAAGTCGGTAAAGAGAGAACGCAGATCGTTCCTTTTTTTTTGTTAAAAAAAAGAACCGCTAATTTTAGATTGTCGGGTATAATTAAACGAGGAAAACTAAAATAAATGATTAATTAACTAAAGACTCGATATTAAAATTAACGAGTAATAAGGAAAAGTGGGCTATGAAAGTCAAACACGGTTGGTGATGCATGAATTAACGTTATGTAACATTTAATTACTAATTAAAAATTAACTGAATGAAGAAAAGAATAAATTGAGACAGAAAAAAGAGAAGATTGGTTTAATCTTGCAAAAGCACTTGGATAGGAATTAGATTTTTAGTTACAAATTATAAACTAATTCTGAATTAATTCGAAGATAATTGTTATTTATTCTACAAGTTTACTTGAATGTAAAATATAAATGAGACATGGACATATAATTGTTGACTATGCCAAAGACATTTATGCTAATGTTGAACATAATACGATTTTTTAATATTAATTGATAGAACTTGCAAAATCTTTTAGAAAAAGTTTGATTATGTCTTACGATTTTTGTATTTTCAAGATAAAATATTACAAATCTTAATTATAAATCTTAAATATACCTATATGTATTTTACATGTAACAAATATTTGAAGTCTATCATCGTATTTCTGAAAATTTTAAAAAAATTTATGATTTTTTGACAAATCTTCTATATAAGAATGCTATTTTTTAGTATATATATGAGTGATAATCGGAGTATGTTAATAAAGCGCATCAGTTCTATCACCGCAGCTTTGTTCTTTCACGAAGTGGCGCGAATGTGATGAGACGACGGACGGGGATTCGTGGAGGTGGAAGAAAGTCCGCAAGGGGTGGTGGAAAAAAAGCGAGAGACGGAGCGGTTTATGTCTGACATGGTAATTTTTATTTCCCGGGGCAAAAAGGCGCGCTTTCATGCGGTCGGAGCTTTCATCCCGTTCTCGGATGATAAAGGAACAGAAAGAGAGAACGGAGAGTATGGAAGAAGAGAGGAATAGAGATAAAGAGAGAGAAAGGAGAGACGGAGAAAGAGAAAGAAATACGAAGGCATACAAAAACGTTAAAATTATGGACCCGGTTTTCCAAGGAGCCGTACATACGTGGAAATGCAAACAATAGAGCCTCTCGTCCTTACGTTGAGGCACCGTACTTGCGTACCAGTCGTGCGGATTTTTTTTTTATTAATATTTTATTTAAAATATTCCATTGTGTATTCGATACAACGAAGTTACGATTTATGAATCCGCAGGTGCTTGAAGATATATGGACTTAATAATTGGAGTTTAAATTATAATGTGAGATAGAGATCTGTGGATTTTTATGAGCCAAAACATAACCTTTTTAAAACTTTTTTAGAAAACTTATAAATATAAATTTGTTTCCCTTTTATTAGCTAATGAGAATGATAAATTCAAACTGTAACTGATGATCAAAGTTAAAATAATTAAGTTATGATTTTCATAATGTATTATACTTGTCACAAGATGCAAGTAAATCAATATCGTATCGAATATTTTCAGAAGACTAAATTTTGGAACTACTTAAAGATTTAAATAAAAAAATAGAGTTTTAATATTTGAAGATTCTTAGTACATAGTTTGAAGTTGATAATTCTTGATGCTCCACATTTCTAGCAAAACCATTTAAAGACTCGCGTCACTGCGCCCGTAAATCTGACACTTTGGATCTCAAAGCTTACTTACTTAATCCTTAAATATTTACTAGGTCTGTCGCGAACTGTAGAATCAAGAACGTCTTTTCTAGTTTAAATTTTTAAAGTCTGAAATTTTTTAATCAATAATTATTGAAATCCTATAGATTCCTGAAGGTGTAAAAATGAGTGTTACACGATGCACGCTTCATTGATGTCTTAGATCTTTAAATCCTTGGACTAGTTTCGATATTTGCAACTACAAGTGTATCAAACTTGCTCGCGAAATACGTGCGTCAAAGCGAAATGAATAAAAGGGCGCTCCTTGTAGCGATTTACTCCGGAATATCTCTGTGCGTTACACCGCTTTAGATACTTAAATATCTGAAGCTCTGGATCCGCCGCATCTTTACAAACTCGGACCGTCGCGTCTCGTGGTCCAGGATCGCAAAACCGTTAAATCTTTGGATCCTTTTGAACTCAATCGAACACGCTGCAGCTGCGAGAGTATTTTCGTGACGCATTTTGGCACGTAAACGCGAAAGGGGCCGCTTTTGTGGCGACTCGCTCGCGGATAAATCCGCGCGGCACATCTTTCACACGCAGCTTGTGAGTGGAATTGTCGAACCCTCGGCTCGCGACTGCAAAAAGCGATACGTTTGGATCGAGATGATCCATTGTATCGCGCCCAGCGCGTAAATTTCATTTTA
Organism: Tetramorium parvispinum; assembly: GCA_011638315.1. Taxonomy (NCBI): domain Eukaryota; kingdom Metazoa; phylum Arthropoda; class Insecta; order Hymenoptera; family Formicidae; genus Tetramorium; species Tetramorium parvispinum. The sequence continues at coordinate 20,197 of VBVR01002335.1, forward strand.
CAACGGATAACGAATTTTCATTGTCGCTATTTCGCTTCCTACCCTTTCCTCCCCTTTCCAGATGCGTATATTATCGAAACTTCGGAACGGCGCCTTTATGTTCATCTAAATAATATAAATCGTTTCGATTATATCCAAAAATTGCATTACTGCCATAAACAATTACTAACGCGTAAATATGCAGTCGCGTCAGATAACGCGCGCGCGCGCGCTTAATCTGCGTTGTACACCGATGCGTCTCATCACATTGCTGTTATAAACTTTTATAATACTATTTGGATTATATGATTTATAGATAATCGATAACGAAATTAGAGCTTATTCTTTCTCGAAATTCTTTATTCATTTAATCCAGTATAAAAATGTTCAAGTAAGCATTTCCAATGCGACAGCAGAAATGCCGATTATTAAATGAAATAATAACGTAATCATTGGTTATCCTTGTTTCGTGTTACGCTACTATATATACTTGCTTTCAATCCTCTCCTCGCTTTTTGAATGAAGTTTCATTTTATCATATTTTGATTTATTCTGCACAATTTGCTTGTGTTTCGCATCGCTCTATTTTACTCTATTCTCCTTAGTTCTATTTTTGCACTCATACATTTTGCTTCGCATTATTTCACTGTGCTTTGCTTTATGCTTTGCTTTCCTCATTCCGCTTCTCTTCGGCCTTCCAGTTTACTTTGTTCATACTCAGGATCTCTCTACCTTTCCGCTCTTTATACGCTTTATTTTACTCTACTTTGCTCTATTTTCATTCCACTATATTCCCGTTTGCTTTGCATTGCTTCGTTTCTTTACATTACCTCGCTTCGGTTTGTACTATCGCGCTTTACTTTTCTTATTCTTGGTCCAGTTTCCGTTCCGATTTTAACTTCGCTTCTTTTCGGGGCGTCACGCGTCCTCCTATTCCTTGCTCAACTTACTTCGTTGAGCCTCGCGTCATTCTACTTCCCCTTATTCCGCTTTACTCCGTCTCGCGTGAACCCGGGGCTTTGGAGAAATCTGAGCCGGATTGACGGCGCTACGTAATTTACTCGCGCCGTGCAGGAACGAAACGGAGCGCAGGCCGCCCTTCTGATTTTACGCAATGCATTTTAATCGCGGATTTAACGTTGCGGCTCGTTTCAAAGATCAACCTTAAAAATCGACTCAACGCAAAGTCGCGCGAAGGGAAGAGACGGAATCTGAGACACAACGGTTCGTTCTCTGCTTTAGTCCTATCTCCGCCTTCCTTTTCTTTCATTTTCGTTTTTCGTGATATTCTACGTTTTTCGTGATATTCTACGTCTCATTTTGATCTCTCGTATCTCCTTCCGGCATCTGTGTCTGCGATTTCCTTATTCCTTTTCTCATGTCCTTCCGCGCGCGACGTATTTTCTTTGAAGCATTCAACGTCCCTTCGTTTGCCGTTTCGTGCCAATATCTCGCAAACAATTCGAGATTTTACTAATTCTCGACACTTACTTCATTGTAAACGCGACGCTTCCGTCGAACAAGCAGTATGATTTTCACCCTCTGTGTAATTCGAGACTTTACGGGAATGGGGCTGCTACCCTTCTTCCTTCTTGCGCCAGCCCGTTTTCACCGTCTCACCCCTTTACTCCGACCCGACTCCCTCGCGATCACCATTCGCGCCTCATAATTAAAGTCTGGAGACACCGAGTATTTTCTATTAACATTCCTGGCTAACCCAGCGTGTTCAAAATGACCGCAGCTATTGCGGAATGTTGCGCAGCCGACCGGCTGCATTTGGGATGCACTTCTGCGCAACTGGAATGCAGCTGCTTTTGCCGCCATTCGGACTATGTTGTAGCATTTTCCTGCCTGCTGAAATTTGTTGTTTCAGTTTATATTTAATATTGCAAGCGAACGTTATCACACACGTACGGAACTTCCGCGTGGAGTATTTCAGGAAACACACGCCAATGTTTCTCAGAATTACATTTTACGCATTGCACATCTTGTCTGTGTCATCCTTTTGTTAATAGAAAATAATTCAATCTCTTTCATTATATATATATATATATACTATAAAACCAGATAAAATGCACGTAATCAGAATACATGTACAGAATATATGTACATACAATATATGTAACATTCCATTCATTTAAAAAAATAAAAATAATCTTGTTTGAATATTTGTAATATTATTCTTGATTAAAAAAAAATTACATTGTTTCATTTGTTTATATAACAGTTATTGAAATAAGTTTAACAATATTTAACATTCAAATTTAGAAAGCATTTATATAAAAATCAATAGAAATCAATTATATGTATCGAAATTGAGAATTCATGGTTTCTGTATTCACAACGTTCTGATAAAATTCTATACGCGTGATTAACCAATCGCGTTCGAATATGCTTTGAAACCATCTATTGATATTCGACAGATATATGTATCTGTGGAACTTTGTTAACGCGTTCTGAATACTGAGCTTATATTGACATATTTCGTAAAAAAAGGAATCGTATTAATTACATAATAAAATTTACAATCCGTTAATATATCACTGTGAGTGTAAACAAGATTATTTTTATGCTTATAAATTATCGCCAATTAATATAAAACAATTATGGTACGGATAATAATCGAAACTATGATTGAAAGGTTTTGAGAACTTAATTATTTTAAAAAAGCATTAATTTATCAACATTGGCATTTTGATCATATCTGACAAATTATCACCGATTGAAAAAGTATTTATTTAGATTTAGATTATAGGTATTTATTATTTTTCATATTTTAGAAAGAATTTTTTAAAAAGAAAAAAGGAAGAAAAAAAAGGAAATAGAAGAGACTTGAAATCCTAATAGAATTTAATTAAAATTCTGATTAACCGGATATTTTTAAATAAATTGTAAATCATGCTTTTGTTTTACGATTTGTATTTCAGTATTTTTTTAAAATAATTTAATTATTTTATATATGTACATACACATATACATATATAAAATTGCGCATGCATATATGAATACACACATACATACAAAATAATGTGTAAGCTATAAAATCTCGGAAATATTTTTAATTCAATTTGAAATATTTTCTTAATTTTTTAATTAAATTGTCGAGATTTTATTAAAAGTCAAAATTGCTACTTATTCTATTATAGTTAATATAAT
>VBVR01002336.1:0-23328 GCA_011638315.1 Tetramorium parvispinum
AGATATCTAATTCTAAATAAATATGTGTTTATATTAAATAAATATATCATTGGCACTATTTAAATAAATATTTTTTTGGATCTAAATATTTTTTTCTCAGTGCATGCTCGCGCGCAATGTCAAAAAGTCTTTACTATTTATTAAAAGGCGATTATCATCCTCTTTTCGGCATATTTTCAAATGAGGCAAACGTACAAGACGAAGTTGAGGAAACATTGATAGGCACAAATTTCAACTTCTCCTGGAAGCATGTACAATCAAATTTTCACGTTGGACAAACCGTAAACTATTTTATCGTTCCTTCAACCGTCTATCCACGTAGTTTCACATGAAATTAAAGTTTCACATTGTGATTGTTACAGATACGCAGTCAGCGACGTACTCAATGAGTGATGCAACAAGGGAAAATTATATTAAAAATCGCGACGTTGTATTTTGTGATGACGTGTGAAATTATAATGGTAAACAAAATGACATTGACAGAAAATAAAAGATATGCTTTTAATTTCGTTCGAGTGAGAAGAAGACAAAATTTCAATTTGTAAATACATTGCGATCAACTGTCATCATTTACCAAAGTGTATCGAATCTTTTTCATATTCGTAGGTCTTTGCATAAAGAAATGGAAGATTATGAAAATATAATAATATAAAATAATGTTTTTATGCTCACTACTATTTGTATCGTGTTTTATTAATAATGGCCGTTATTATTTCATACGCAATTTCCCTTTATTCGATAAATGAAATAAACGCAAAGAGGATTCCACGATAATCTGAGGGAGCGTCGCGTTTAATAATTTTTCCAATGTACGTATTTAACTAGGCTATTTATTACTGTGTGAGTGGCTGAATTTAATCTCGCGTTCTCTCTCTCTCTCTCTCTCACTCGCAGGAGAAAGCGGGCCTCTTCTCGTTCTCGGACTACTTCTTGGGCGATAAATAAATGACGGTGATATAACGTACGCATTGTTGTGATAACACGCGTGATCGGAAGTGGAAGCACGTTTCAGCATATTCGCAGGCAATGTGCCGATAATAATATTTCTTTGCGACGAGTTCCGCCGACCGGAGGAACGGGCGGACGGCCCTCGCAGTCGGAGAGGAAAAGTTTCCCCATAAATCTGCGATTCTAAGGCCATTGTCCGTTCAGGGCCGTACACATCGTCTGCCTCTGGACACCGGGTATCGCGGGAGAAGCCTTTATGCCCGATGAAATATATCGGTGCCGAAAAGATAGCTAGTGAAGTAACCATCCAAGTTTTTGAAATTCGTTTCTTCACAAAGCAACTGCTTCTTAACACGCAGCGTATTTGCGCATAAGGTTGCTAGATTGGAAATGTTCCATCAAACAATTTAAATTCAATGAAATTTTTATGAAAATAATGGTTGGGAAAGATAATATTGGGATTAAAGAATTTTGAAAGATTAAATCGACTTAAAACAGAATCTCGTTATACTAGTAGAAGTCAGTAAAAGCCGGTAAGCGGTAATAAAAAGACACACGGAAAAAATTAATATTTGTATTATCTTATGTTGATTGTATTTTGAAAACCACAAACTCATAATATATTTTTCAGAAAATATGAATTTGGAAGAGGAATTTTCATAAAGCCGTTGAGAAAGTATATCTTCAAGCATCTGACAACATGGTAACTCCCGTCTGCATGAAAGACAAACGCGCAGTGGGCAAGAGAAATTTGTGCATTGCTCGTGAAATAAACGTTTATCCGAGAAATTTATGCTTCCGTTACCAAAACGGTTTTATACAGTGTTTAAATGTATACGTATACAACGCGTTGACTCATAGGCTTAGATTTTGCTATTACGAGTAGTTAAAAATTAAGATTTTTTTATTTCACTTCCCCCTTTTTAGCTTAAATATAATATAAAAAAACGGTTTAGTTTTCTATTTAATCTATTATATTTTAATTAATTATATTTAGATTATAAAATCTCATATAGATAAAAATTGTAATTATTGGGATCATACTCAAATATTTAGATGAGTAGTTAAATCGTTATGTACATATACAGGTACATTGTAACAATAAAATCTATAAGACAGATTAATTGTAAAGGATTTTGTTATTGAATATTGTAGTTGCATTGAATGTAGAAGTATAGTTATATTGGTTAGAGAGTAAATACGGCACGTTTAGCACAATATATCATATCGAGCACAAATACTATGTTAAAGGATTAAATGCCGCAATGCGTTTCGCGATCCAGTTAATATGCGAAATACCACTCGATCGTGTTCCATCCTTTGTAAAAGATAAAAGCTGAAAATACTACTCAGCCAAAGCCGCGTTTCGCGGTTAGTGAAATCGTTGAACGATCGAGCCGTCCGCGAGGCTTTTTGAAAAGAGATTTTTATTTCATTCATTGATGTGAACGCGACAAAAGCGCGAAATACGGCGAGGCGTGAAAAAAATGTTTATTTATTATATATATATTATATATATATATATAATTACTTTGCATCTTCATCATACATCTGTGCTCATGAACGATGATAAAACAAAAGTTTATTATCATAAGTTGATGATTCATGCGAGAAATTTGGCATGTCAGTGAATGAACGAATGGTACGATCACTCAGCTGTATCTCAAAGAATTAATTAAATTTTCAATGATTTCGAGTCGCCTATGACAATTTCTTTCAAGCAAAGCTACAAATTTACAATAATTAATGTCAATGATATAATCGTCAACGTCGATAGAATGAAGACTGGCGATACACGCAGTAAACGGATTAAACAACGATTCGTTGACGCACTTAAAGCCTTTCATTGTATATCCAATCGTTAATTAGTTAGAATGCTTTTACGATCGTAGAACTCACGGGTTTTGATGAATTTGTTATTGAGACAATGATAAATTTATCAGTTTACGAGTTACTCTGATTTTGCATCTTCGTTAAGTAAGTCTCTAGAGTCCACGGAGTTTACGGAGTAAATTCAACGCACCGGAAAGTTAAACGGAATAAATTTACACCGTAAATTCAGTAGAGATTAACAAATTTTAATCTATGCACAGAATTAAACAGAAACGATAATTTCTAAGGCACTATTACAAATTTTATTATAGAAAACCGCTTTAATTCGTTTTTTCCAGTTTTTATGTAAATTATATTCTAATGAAAAATACTTGTGTGACACATCACAGTAGGTAAAGATTGCGAAATGTTTCAAAGTAACACAATATTACGTTATCACAAACGCTATACAGAATTCAAAGACGCGAATCGTTTCTATTTCTGCTGTAAGCGTTGTGTAAATCCTTCCTTTAGTGTGACAGACTCGACTGCGTGTGTGATTCCGCATGCAATGCATTTCTGATAGTCCGCAAGTTTGAATTACGACGATAGAGGTGGAGGATCAAGGCCATTGAGATCGGATTCGCGATTCCTAACGTAACTAATCACTCTTGAATCTCTCGATCCTACGATATGTACTGTACATATATTATACAATATATGTACATTGTAGAGATATATACCGTTCCGTGTTCTTCGTCCTGAATCGCTATAATGTTCTTTGATACCTGCGCACGTTTGTCTTGCTTTATCCTTCTGATGCTCTCATTTACGATCTATGTTTGCACTAATTGTAAATCACTCGTAACAATCCGATGCAATACATCACTGAACTGTTATTATTTCACAACACAACAACTTTCGAAAGATAAAATTAAATTAAGTTATTCTCGATGCGTATAAAGTATAAAGATGGTATTTTTATAGTAGAAAATATTTTTCTAAAATATTATAGCATTCAATAAAAATAAAATTAAAAAATCTTAATATGTAATTTAAGAGTTTGAGACATTAAATATTATAAATTGAAATAAATAATTTTAAGTATATATCTTAAAATCTATAAAAGTTTCTGTAAATATATATTTTAGATGTCGCTCGATATTATTAATATGATATTTGCGTCAAATAGAAAATATAAATAAAAAAATAGAAAACTATGTAAAGTGGAAAAAAGAATGATTTTTATTTAAAATATCTCAGCAGAGAAGAAAGTTGAAGTAACAGCTTTTAATTTTAAAATATCGTTAATTTTTAAAAAACATTTAAAATATAATTTTTGCATATGAAAGTTGCGGAACGTGTGATAATCTATGCCGTACAATTAATATCATTCGTTATGGTTCTCTGGATGTGCGCAGTTTCGAGCGTCTTTGTGCGAGATGTCGCCAACAGTAAGGTCGCTGAGCGTCTGCTTGAAAACTATAACCGAGTTAAAGGAAACTCCTTAACTAAATTCCATGTTAAATACCGACTTTCGCCTTAACCCTCGGCCACAATGTTCCTAATTGAATTAAAATTTCCACGGAAGTCCGACGCGGTTATAGCACCGCAACGGAGTTTATCGCTCGAACATGGCGCGCCGACATTCGCCATCTGCCGTTGGAAATCTTTTGACTGTGACAACCACACGTGACGTCTTTATAAAGAATTCAATTTGTTTTTGAAAATTGTATAAAAAGGTGAGACAGATCAATTTCAATAGATTATAGAAAGAATTAGATGAGAAACGTATTGAAAAATGCTCACTATTATTATTTCGCAGCGTTGTTCTTGCTCGTATACTATAGAATAAAGTTTTCTGTGAAATGACGATACGAACGTTCATGTGTAATCAAGACTCTGTACATAACTGAAGAAATATATTGTATATTGTTTATAACAGATCAAAATTAATTTTTATCTATACTGTAACGAATGAGACTTTTCCGTTTGCGGTGTAAGTTTATTTTGATAAATACTTGACCGAAGAAGAGTGAGATTCTTTGAGAGGGATGGAGAGAAAAAGAGGAAAATGTTAAAAGAAAGGAAGAGATCAGATACGCGCGCGTGCACGAAGAATCAATGACCGATGCCAGTCACGTAAGGAAACTACAGGATTTAGTCGATGACGGTGTAGGCTTCGTGGACGATAAAGTTATACTTTCAAGATAATGGGATCATCCTTAGGATCATGCCGGTGGAGAAGGTCCGCTTGAGCAATTCCGCAAATCGCTGTGAGTGCAATGAATTCCGTTCTATTGCGGTATTATGGGTTAAAATAAAACAGAAGAAAAGAGCCGGTATCTTCCTACTTTACAGAGACCGAAAAAGTAAATGGAATGAATACGGCAGCTACACAATGCTCCTCATGACAAGAATTACTAATGAACAACAGCGTACATCGAGATAAATTCTGTGAACTTGAGTGTGTGAATTAAAGTATATAACTTATTGCTCCCACAAATAGTCGCTATCTTCGGAGAAGAGTTTTTTTGTTATGTATATTGGCAGACTAAAACATTAGCGTTCATAACTTATAAATCCATAAAACAAATCGATATTTATGCGAACCGGATGTTTAATACGGATAAAATTTATTAGTTTTTCAAATAAAAGATACACAATTCTCTTAATGACATTCCCTTCTAAATGACATTCTTTTTCACATGGTTTTTGACGTGCAATTCTAAAATTAATCGCGGTCAGGTCTACGCTCGCAAATTATTTTTACGATCGGTTACGATTAATTCTGATTGAACTAAGGAAAACATCGGTTGGAGAACAAAGGGAGACAAATCGTGCAAACGGAGATCTGAGAATCACGTGGTTGCCACGAAGAAAAACAATTAATTGTACTTTTCGTATTTTGGTAAACTCTTGAGACAAAACTCGTGGATAGATCTGGATGAAATGGGAAAGAACGGAAGAAAGAAGGGAGGATGCCAACGTGTCGGGTGGAAAGCGTCGAGGAGGTGAAGCGAAGATTGAAAAAGCGACAGTGGTGAGAGAAGACAAATTTTATTACCGTATCTGTAAGCAGAGCGTATTGCGCTTATTTGCCCAATAACACGAACGATTTGTTTCTCGATGCCATAAGTAGCGACTAAGGAACGGAATTGGAGTGCACGGTGAAAAATAGAAAGCGTATCGATCAAGAGAAATGAGTCTCCTTACGAAGAGAACAGAGGAGACGCACTGTTAACGTTTACATATTACCTACATACGTATGGTTAATCACGTTGGTGCAATATCAATATGAAAATGAATTTAAACTAACTTAAATAACGTATTGATGAGATATCTAAAATTAAACGCATTTATATTTTTTATTGATTGCAGTGAAGTGTCTAAAAATATAGAAGAGAGGGAGTTATAAATAAAATACGTCTCTAAGAATTAGTGTAAAAAAAAAGAAAGAAGGATCTATTTATTAATTCTATTTGATATGAAATAACTGCTCTTTCTATTACTATAATAAACAAATGTATGTAGTGTACGTTACGTTTTATCATCTGTTACTGCGCATTGCATCTATGATATCTCGCGTTTGTTTCATTTCTCATTTGTCTCATGTATTACGTCAAGAATGGAGTGTAAAGTTGCAGACATTTGGCGTGTACAAATGCATTCGTGCGTTTTCCTAGATACGTCCATGACACATGCCGTATTAAACATGATACTTTTTGCAGGAAAACATAAACATTATATACATATAAATGTTAAATAAAGCTTTATCCGCAATTTTTCGTACAACGTTGAACAATTTATGTGCGCGGAACGAGAGACAACAGTAGAATCCTTTTGAGAACTGATGTCTCGTCATGTGTTCTTTCAAGCATCACGATTTTCGACGATCGTTCTGAACACCAGGACTCATCCAGTCTTGATATACTACGATCCGTGAAAGTTTCATGCGCCATTGGGCGAGAAGAACGTAGCAGAACGGCGAAAAACGATGGCGCGTATTTGTTCCCAGAATGGCATGGCGAGAGACGTGAATTATTTGACTGAGGTTGGAGGTCGTAGGTCGTAGGTTAGGTCGTGGGCAGGATTTTCTCGATCTTCCCTTGCATTGTTCCCGTGCGCTCGAAGTAAAGGCCTGCACCTGCGATGCAATCGCATTAGTTGCAGCCATTCGCTGGATACGATGAGTACGATTCTGTACCAGCATGGTTCCTCTCTTTTTCTAAGTGTCTATACCGTACATATGTGCCGATTTAAAAAAATAGTATATAGTGATTTTCTTTCTCGCCGTAGGTCACGGTATTCGATGAAATTTAGTCGAGAAAGGATGGGACGAAACGAGACCGCATCGTAACCATAACAATACATAGACTCCGATCGGTAAGCGTCATAAAGCGCACAATGGGACGGCTGATTGGCTACTCGAACGGAAATTCGCGCTTGGAAAAACATCGTTGGAAAATGATAAGACCATATCGCGCGCGTAATGTTGTCGTGAGTGTCGAGGCGAAAAGATTTGCACTAGAGATACTGTTATCGCGAAGCTACAATGACGACCACTGCGAAAGAGACCGACGAAGAAGGAAAAAAGAAATACATTCTCCATTTTTACTTTAAATCTTAACCAGCAGACCTCTATTTCTGCTTTCTACATATTTAAACGTTTCTGCGAATTGCACTTTAATAATATATTCATTCATTTAATGTCCTACATACGAGTTCCTTTTCTTTCTTGATATCATCTTCACATACATATAATCGCGTTTAGGATTCAAAATGACATATATTATGTCTTATTCAATTTACGTTTGTTTACTTATATCTTTTCATAATGACTTAACATTGACATATTAAGTGTAAATGATACTAGTTAAGATATTGTTAGAAAATATAACTTAATCATCAATTTTTTCATTAATTCGTGTAATATAAATAATTACATATAAAAAGCAACAATATGTATATATGTGCGTGTGTGCACAATGGATTATAATAGCTAAATAAGAATAATTAGAAAATATATAATTGCGTATAATTTGTTTCTTCTCGATGTGCAATTGTATGAAGGAAAATCACAAAAAGTTTCGACGAAAAGAGCGCCTTCCATGTTCCGGAATTCCTTCGTTTCGATCCCTTTTCGAGAATGCTCTTCTCGTTACGTGCAAAAGGCACCTCTCGAAAGGGTAAGAGAGCCAGTGTCGTCAGCATTTTCAGACACTCAGACTCTGTTACTCGAATAAGGTTTCTTTCCTCGTATCTTTCTATTTTTCTCCGTCTCACACTTTCATACCATATCATTGTGATCAAGCGTCTCTACCATCTCCCTGATTACGACAGGACAAATACTAAACGCGTCTCATTTCTACGCATAGGAGGGGAAAGGGGTTTAGCTAGATGTGAAAAAAGATCTTTAAACGTATATAAAATATTGGAATTTTATGGAATTTAGAAATTAAGAAAAATGTCACAATCATAAGGTATCTTCAAATAATTTTCGAATAATTAAAAAAAAAATAGAAAAAAGGAAAAAATATTTCATTACAAGTACAATTCTTGAGTAGATACATCTGAAAAATATTACAATTAACTAAAGAGCGTTACCATTTGAATGATTTGATCGATTACAATTGCATCATCTAAAATCGAGCTATCCTTCTTCAATCTATTTAAGGTTTTGCGGCGATCGAAGGTTTCTGCAGAAACTGCAATCCTCTTCGCTTTCTCGTTAAACGCACTGCCACGAGCTTTCGTCTAAAGTCGGTTTAAATAATTTAGCGCTCATTCTCGTCGAATGAAGTTCGATCCAGCTACGAGCTTTAAAGCTCTTTAACGCTCCCAAGTTCCATTTCATGTGTATTCATCACCGTGGAAAGTCGACGTGTCCGTGGTACCCGGAGTGCGATATCGGTTCTTTAATGCACTTTGTCTGGCTTAAGGAGCAGCGTCCTCATCGAGTCTTCCCATTGTCCGTTCATCGCATAGGCGCTGCATTAAAGTCGTTATAAGTAATTCGAGTTTTCGTCAGACGTAATAAAATTGAACCGCTCGCGTCCGGCACAACTCTGCGGAACTCTTTGTGACTTAATTAAAGTTCTACCGAACACGAGAACGCTATTGTGCGCGCGATCGTTTCATCGAAGGTAGGTTTATAATGAGTCCCCGTCGATGCTTTCATTATTTCGTTCGATAGTGAATTTTTGCGAGTGAACGAAAGCTCGATCTCTGCTCCTCTTCTTTGCCGATGCGCTCCATTATATTTACAAGCTTAAAACGTCGATATAAATCTAAACATCTTCCTCTGGAGCCGTTACTCAGCTAAAATGGAAGAAGGCTAATGGGCTACGCGAGGCTTTTATTAATACATTTTATTATTATATATGTAGATTGTATCACGAAAAACACGAAGTTTTAGCGTCAAGAGAAGTTGGCACGTCATACCGAGGTACGATTCAATGTTAAATTTTCCATCACGCGAGAACGTAACTTCGAACGACGGAATGGTGCAAAAAGACCGCTGTGCATACCAACGTGTTCGATGTAATTACGGTGCTTGCATAATTTCCATGCTGCGAAACAGGAACGAAAAAGAGAATGACATTGCGTTATATCGAATACACGCAATCTGCGATCCTTGCCTGTGATAATGCAAAACGGTGGCACATTACCTCTTACGACGTGTCTGGGGTGAAACATAGCGGTCGCTATGCAAATCGCACGATTTTCGCTCAGCAGCGAGGGAAGGATTTTCGCGACATTATCATAATGTAATTTTTCGTAACAAAGCTGCAGCTTCGTATGCGTATATGCACACGGTAAAACCAGAAGATGTTATCCTCTCCGTTTTCGCGCCAACAGTTCGCGCAATTTACCACCATGGCGCAAACATGAGGGGGATGCATTGATTCGTCTCTCGGAAAGTCTTATGAATTACAAATTCATTTAACGGTATTGCTCCGTCTTTCTCTTTCTTCGACGGAACTGCGTTGCCTGCACTCGTAAACACGGTGACATCGGGTTCGTATATTATCCGTGTTCCCTCCGTTACCTCTTGGACTAACTTCCAGCCCTTCGGTTCTCCGGTGTGTTGTACTACACAAAAGCTGCGCCATTTGTTCGTATATTTTCCGTTTCCTCTTAGCGCGTCTGGATCGGGACGTTAAGCGCGATCGCGGGTCGTAAAAATTTCTCGCGACGACATTACGCGAAAAACTTCCAGCTGTACCTGCAATGTTACTGTTGCAGTACAGTTTGTACAGCATCTTTTTTCGTAAATAACTTTGTGATGAAACAACACATACGAATTTTAATAATAAATAAAAAAAAATATATTGCATTGGAAGATAGGCCGTAGGCTGTACAAAAATTTTAGTATTTTTTTAACGTTTGAAAAAATAAATTATACTTTTAATTAAATTTTTCTTCATTCCGCTAATGAAATTTATGACCAGACAATGATTAGTATTCTTGATTGTATTAATCAACTTATTTAATACAATTTAGAAATATATCGTATTCAATCCATGTTTGCCATTTACCTTCCTCACGTAAAAAAGAAAACTCGTGGAAAACCGCGCTTTGGATCAGTTTCACGAGAGGGAACAAAACAATATCGGAACTTGTCTAATATCTAGAGTTTCCTCAGACACGATAAATCTACCCTCCCTCGTTTTTCTTATTCCCTTCGTTCTAGCACATAAACAAGCCGTTTATTCGTTTCTTCGTTGTACTGTACTACTATAACCTTCGTCTCGATTAAACAAGGACGTTAAATGATCGTGAATCGTAAAGCCTCACCGAAGGAATTTTCATGCGCGAACGCATGCATGAGAAATTACGTGTATTAAACTTATGTTGATACTTTTATCTCAAACAGTACTTCGTATAATTTTCTTTATATACAAAAGACATATTCTATCGCGTTGACAGGTCTGATTATTAAAATAATGTACCACTTTACATGAAAAATTTTAACCCTGAGAATATTACGATAGGAATACGGATACGAATTAAATTAAAGTAGGGCAAAAGCATAATCTTTATAATTTATCAATCAATTTATCTTGTGTCTTTTCTATTCCAATTGAGATTGATTGTCAAAGTTAAATGCAACTCAACTTGTAAGATAGACTTTGCATAAAGTCTCATCGGACAGACCAGAAGGCTCTAAGGGAATACTTATTTATAATTACCCTTAAATGGACCGAATGGGACAGTTAACATGAGCTGACACTAACTTTGAATTCTCACGAATTCAAGAGTAGAAAGCAATTGCCAAATTTACATAAACTGGATGTTTTCGGTTAATCGAAAGGATACAGTCAGTGAAATCAAGAAAAGAATAAACGAAATAGAATGGAAAGAAACAGTAATAAAACGACGGTGGTAGATGTAACAACACATGTATAGACATATGGATTAATTTAAAAAGTAAATTATTCTCAACATGAAACCATCGTGAAAAAATTCTCATTCGTGTATTATCCTTTCCCATTCCTTTTGCAGCCCCGTACAGTTCCTTCTTCAAAATAGAGAAATCTGCTAGAACATAAAATGCGCTTTCGAAGTAGAACGAGTCCTTTGCGCAATTTATTTTTCAAACCTAACGCTAATAACGTCATGCAATAGTAATGAAAAGTAGAGTCAAAGAAGAACGTAAGCGTAAATTATTTTACGATGAGAGATTAAGCGTTCTTCTTTTCCTTATTAGTAGTAAGCCGGTTTAATGTTTCATTTATGTCACGTTCAATATAGTTAACTTAAGTATAATTCCCATATAAATGGAAAAATTACGTTTATCTTTAATCTTTCGTTTTTTTTATTAATAATAAAAAAAATAATAAAATTTCAGTCATACATATATCTCAAAAGATACTATATGTAAAGTACTCTATGATTCAAAATTATATACATATTTTCAAAAGTCTTATAAAACAAATAAAAAAAGTATTATAAAAAATGCACATTTCTTATTACAAAGAATAATAATAAAAACAATTTGTAAATGTACAATGTTCAAATTAAAATTATCTTTCTACGCCTCATATGTTACTTGAAATTTAAGATAAATATATCTCTTTCAAAATCTTTATATCTATTATATGTACAAAGAGGGATCATAGAAATAAAATGAGTTAAAGCATATCCGCATTATAAACAGACTATTTGATACTTTCGTATAGTTCTAATAGACTATTTAATATTTTTTAATTGGTACTATAAATATTACTAGTTAAATATTTTTCACACGAATAAATTTTCAAATTGCTGTATTCAAGCAAACGCTGGTAATTAATTTCCGTTACTTCGTGATCGTGTACCTGAGATTCCTTCCAGCCCGTTACGCCGACGACGCAACGGTATTGGTCTGCATCGAGAGGACTCAATTTAAAAAGAGAGAGAGAGAGCAAATGGCAAAAGAGAAAGAACAGAATGCGGAATGGGGAGGAATGCAACAAATTCTCGGCAGAGTAAAATAATATTTTCTTTGAAATTGACTGAGTCACTAAGGGCCAGTTTTCCCGGACAGCAGTTTTTTCTTCGCGATATCTTCGTGAAACGAGGTGGAGGGAACACGATATTAATCACAGTTCAGTAGCTTGAACGTCTGAAATGCCCGTGTCGAGAAATGCCGAGCCAATCGGGTTGAAAGCATCCCCATTGGACAAGATGATTCCCACTGGTCCTTGTCGTTCGACGATGCGTCTACGTTAAAGTGAGTGAAGCGTGTATTCGCGCGGAGTATCGCACATGTGATTCGAGCCAAATACACATTAATCGTACGTATATGTAAATATATCAAATCTGTGGTAATTTGGTGAAGCGTAATTCGCGCAAATCGTTGACTTATGATCTGACGATAGCTTAAGACTAATCGTTTCTACGACAAGTATAATAAATAAACACGTGTATTTATAATGACTGATTATTATATTACATATTATTTATTTCATCGCGGTTTGTTGAATAATAATTATAAAAATATTATAGCTGACAAAAATAATAATAAAGCGTACTGATGCGAAAAAAATAATGTACAGCAAAATGGTTTTGTTTTGTCATATTTGTTAATGGTTTTTTTTTCTGCTAGCTTCAAGGGTCGATAAACATTGGTGGGTCAGAAAAGTTTTAAAGCAGATATTAAAACATCGTTAAATTAAGAAGCAAAGTAATTTTAAAGCATAATAAAATATAATAAAATATGTTAAATAAAAAGACAAAGTGTTCCTGCATAATATATAATAATACCACAAGCGCGCATTTAATTGAGAAGTAAAAATAATTGAAAATATTATCGAGTGTGACAAGGGAAGTAAAAGCATCTTTATTGCGAGCGAAAATTTATTGTTGCTAAAAAATATTTTTAATATTCCAAAAAGATTGTTTCTGTTTAAAACAAAAATATTTATTTCAACAATTTTGACATTAATGAATGATAGAATCGAAGTTGAAAATATAATGAAAAATATTAATAGGTATGAGATAATTAGCAAAATGATACGCAAATGTTCATAAAATAAGCGTTATGAAAAATAATGGCACGCCCAAATTACATGCATGTACATGCGTGGCAACGAAATCAAACGTATGAAAACACAATGAGAGAGCTAATTATCTCTAGGAATATAAACACATCGAAATATAACATTCGCGAAATAAAAGGCGGAAAAATTTATAATACCGCGTGCATATGCTGGCAAACAAGTAAAACATCCTCGACAAGGTAATGAGAATAATGATCTTGGCCAAGTTCATTGAGGGTAGAAAAAGTTAGCGGTTGAATCTCTAGAAAGATCTTTAGGAGTATAGATAATAAATTGGTCTGTTAGGGGTGATCCCCTCGTTTGCGGCGTCGCGTGTATCTCGTAGAAACGTGGACGAGGCGCGACCGACCGCATATTTCAACTTGTTCCCTGGTTGTGTTATGACAGTCTGAATAATGGGCAGAAGAGTACGACGCGGCTACGGCACCTCGAGCTCCTAGCGATAATAAAGCCTGGCGTTCCCCGGCAATAAAGATCCGCTATGCAAATTCACCCGCATATTTTTCTATAATGGTATATTGCGCCCGCCGCCTGCTACATGCCAGGCGCACTCTCGAGAGACTCGATGAATTAATCCCTTAGGAATAGATGTCCGATAATGGAGTGCGCGATAAGGGTGCTACGAGTCGGAATCATTTGTGTCATCATGAGCTTTCCTTTGTGAAAAAGGCTCGCAAAAATGACATGTGACAGGACATGGCGCATTGACACATTCGTTTAGGTTACGCATCTGTAATCTTTAAATAATTCAGAAGAAAGCCTTAACTTAAAAAATCTGCAGTCGTTAAAATAAGAAAGTACTTGTAAGGAGAAAGTTGTCCATATTTATAACAAGATTCGCAATTAACTGACAGAGACTTTCTTTTTAGTCTATTGTACAACTGCGCATAAATATTATATATTCGTATAATAAACCGCATTGTAAACGCATTGGACTGAACAGTACTCGTTAGCAACTTACAATCGAATAAATGTCAATGTATCAGAAAGAAAATTAAGTAGATATTACAATACTTTGCCTTATTTTTCTTAAACAAAGAAAATTTATATAATTTTTCTACATTGAAATGTGAAAGTTACGTAATATTTCAATGCAAGCATTATGTATATACTGATCATTCAAGATGTATGATATAAAATTTCTCCATAGAATTTTAATATCACTATCCAAAAATGCATTAAACAATATTCAAACCATAATCTACCATAATAGTATTGATACGTAGCGATAATTAAAATTAATTTTATTACATTTTATTTTTTGATAATTAAATGCAAAATAGTAAGAGGTCCCACCCGATTGAAATGCAAACGTTTAAACGTTATATTGAAGGCCGTATTCTCTAGTAAAAATCTCCTGTCTAAGAATGATAAATGGCTTGTTTTGTAACTTGTGTAAAACTTGTAAAACTATATAGAATGTATGGAAGAGTAGTTGAATGACCTAGTAGAACGTGTTACAAGTAGAATGCTTTAATGTAACATTTGAGAGTTGCGCTTCGCGAAACGTCTTATTAATCGTTAACACGGTGACACGACCAACCACTTCGCTTAGAACCACCCAAACACGAAGAGCTTTCACGAGCGAGGTCGAGTCTCGGAAGTGCCCGATTTTACGCGGAATAGCCATTCGGGTTAGGAAAGTGTAATTTATCATGCAGTGACTAGTCCGTCGTCTGTCTTCCAATCTCGATCACAAAATAATTCCAAAATCGATGAAAGATATTACAAATGTATAAAGGCAAATTTAAGTGGAAGATAGACGAAGGTGGACGACCATGACCAATTGACATGTTTTTGCGTGGAAATAAAATTAAAATTGTAATAAAAAAAAAGCATTACATTTATCAGTGGCAATGTAATTTATTAGCAGATGGTCCGCGTGTCGTAACAAAAATAGAAGACTGATATAAGCGAAAATACGCACGGAAAACAAATACGATTATTATTAATCAGAAGTTGTATGCAATATCGGAGCACGAAAGAGCAATGAAAAAATAATGATCATTCGTTAAACCTGTGTAAAGCATAATATCTGTGTGAAGCCACAAAGTCGAATATGCGAATGCTACAAAGTTTTTTGCTGCTGCGATTTATCAGGCAGTTTGACGTGTCTATTAACCTCTCTCCTTCCCAGCAGACCCTAATTTCCGATAGCGGTACACGGCTTTTCTCCACCCAGTTCTGATAGCCTCTCTCCGCTTTTTCAATCCTTGATAAGTAACGTCGGCAGCTCTTCCGCTGTCACGAGAAATCCTTCTGCCTTCTTAATAACCACTTTTCTCATCATTCTGTTGCGCAAACGAACCGCCTCGTAGGGCGGGCGATGCCCGTAGGGAATTGCCCCTTCCTGCTGCTCATCACTGCCTTCGAATTTCCACCTTTCTTACTCAATACGAACTTTATCTCGCAGCCATAGAAACTGACAGATTGTATCAAATCCAGTACTGTGAAGTAAAAACACAATCGTGTAGGTGACAAAAGATCTGATCGCGCCTAGAAATGCTCTCTTGCCACGGTGTCATTTAAATGCAAATAAAAACATGTAAAACTCAGTATTACGTTTATATAGATATAATTACGTAACTTTGTAACCAAGCTCACTAATTGACATACCTATAATAATCAACATATACGTTTTGTCGCGCACTATCAAATAATATAAATACAGCATATAATTTATAACCATAATTGCAGCAGGAATTTATTGGATCTCTTCTGAATTTCTAGTAGTAGGCTAGTTTTTATTAAACGTGTAGTTAATTAATTTTTGCACATCATACCGAATATTATCAGTATTATTCATAAATGTCGTTTCATTTGGCAGGATATCTGACGTCTTCTTCATCGTAAATTTTTTGCCAAAATATAAAGTTTAAAAACAAGTAAAAAAAACTTTACGGCAGATTTTATGAATGCAACAGCGTGTTTGAATAGCGTTTGAAGCGCAAATGCATTCAAACCATTCGCCACTTTCTTCTTTTTCATGTAGCATTTCCAATCTCGAAATAACATTATGGATCGCCCGCTCACGTCATCCGTTTCTTATTCGCGGCCAGAATACTACATTGAATCGAGATTCAGGAGTCGGCGCCGCCCTACGCGTAGAAAGCATTCATCTGGCACGTTTATCGATCGACCTTCTCTTCCCTCAAGAATTCATTACTCTGTATGTTGCAACTAAAATAAACTCGCAGTTACGGACGGATGTTGATAAAAGCTGGTGTTATCTGAATTAACTTTATTATTGTGTGCCAATTAATAGCAACAATAATAATAATAACAAATGGATTAAAAAATGTTTACTATTTTGGCACTACATTTATTATTGCAAAGTTTCTCATTATGAAATAAATTATTTATCAGACGCGCGCATCTCTCACTCTTTCCCTCGCACATATACATGAATCACATAAAACGTAAAATATCTTTTTTTTAATTTGTTCTATTGTTATTTGTGCGTAAAGAAATTATAAATTAAAATAACATATAAAAGATATGTTTTTCTATGATTAAGAAAATGCTTGGTTGATATTCAAAACTTGACATTTTCTTTAAATTGTGAAAAAAATTAGACGAGTCGTTCGATTTAAAATTCGAAATCGCCTATCGTATAAATGGTGATGATTAAAAAAGTGTCTTTTGGATCGTTTGGACAATATTTTTTGAAAAGGAAAGATTGTTTTAAAATAGCGATGTATCAAAGATTAAAAATATACCATCTCTCCTCTCCTCAGCTTATCGAAAGGACATCCATTTATCGTCGTGTCTAGTCGAAAGATCGATCGATCGTCGTGCCACTAAGCTCATGCTAATCCGAAATAGCTTTATATCAACATTTTGACAAGGGTATAATGTCAACGTGTATTATTAAAAAAAACTTGTATAAAAATACGATCGACAGTTTACACACTTCAAGAGAAGACACAGATTTCATCGTAACTGTGACATTGTGACGTATTAGTGCTATTATAACGATCGATTCGAGTAATAAATATAAATGACTCTCATAATATTTAATTAATACAGATAGACGTGCATTGTATATCATTCCCGGCGCATCGGGAATAATAATAACAATAAGCATCGTTATTGTTTGAACGGCAGGTTGTTCTTGCTCTACGAAACAAAAGCTCGGCAAGTAATTGTGGCAAATTAATGGGATTGAGTATAAACTTCAGGATGCACGGGACAGTTTTCATTTACGATTCGCATTTCATTATTCCGGTCGGCCTTTCAGTGGGCATCGCGCGCGTCACAAATGAAATAATATTCATCAGATTTTGGAAGTTATATTTATGATTTCGCGGCACACACAATGTCGGGGTTTTTGTTCTGAACAATCGTACACCTACATTTTTATCGTGCGACGATGCTTTCGAGTAACAACAAATATTTACGACGCGATTCATAAAATCGACCGGTAGTCAGTGACAGGATCGACCGTCCCCGATTTTAGCTGCCGCGCGGTTGCTCGTAACAGATTTTTTTGCTATGATTTTTGTGTCTGTGCTCGATGATAAACCAACTTCAATCTCGTTTCTCTCTCTCTCTGTCGTAAAAAAATACAGGTGGTTAAAATATGAATTGCAAAATTCAACACTATACGATGAAAGATCGCGCAATCGATCCTGCACATTGATTTACAATGTTCACCCGTTCGTATTTCTACAAAACAAGGTAAATTCAATAATTTATATGTCGAAATATCTCCGACAGTTCAGCACAATATAAATTAATAAAACATGAACAGGGTGGTTCTCGATGTGTTCTCGATTTTACGTAGAGAAAATTATACGTACGGCGCAATTGGACGATACAATGCTCAAATATATTATTTTCTCGTTTTTCTATAGCTTTTTATAGAAAATAAGATAATAATAACGACATATTCTATCCAATCGAATAGTTTCTAAATTGCAACAGTGTGACAAACTAGCAAGATATAAAGTGCTCAAATTTCAAACAAGTCCGTACATTAAAACGGCATATTAACAAGAATTATTTTGTGTGATTGCAAAACTTATTCAATGAGATATTTCCGAATATTCTAGTGAAGAAAAAAGTATTAATAGCTATTTAACTAATTTTAACTGATTTTCTTTACTTTACACGATTAAAACTCACAAAATTACAAAACAATCTTAAGACCAAATGTATCTACGTGACGTAATAATAGAAGCGATAATATTGGTGATAAGAGCATTCCTTTTTGGTTTGCACCTACAATATCGATGTTTGAAATTGAACGCTGGTGGTAGATTAAAAATCCTGTTGACATCGCAGCGTCGTTTTTCACAGCGGTATGACGTCGATGAAACGAAGAGGGGAAGAAGTTAGCCTTTGGGCAGGGGATGAAACAGATTTTTCTCTATCGATATTTTCTCAGAACGAAGGAGAATACAAAGGATGAATCAATGATTATGAAAGAATTGGAGCACGAATGGATCGATATTCACTTTGGCATCATAAAAATTGTAAAATTAGTATATAAAATATTCGAGACTCGCTACGTGTATTAAAATATCAACTTTTTTGTAAAGTATACATAAAATACGTTCTGTGCTTTCCTTTTCATTCCTTCATCTATTTATAATGAAAACAGTTTAGAGTTGCTTTAATATTTTCCTTGTGTGCAAAATATTTTTCTTGATTTCAGTTTATTTTACTTTTCATGTATTTCATTTTCATGGACATTATGTACGGGCAATTTTGTAAACGTAAATAAAAACGACTCGATATCATACATTGTGAGTAGTGCAATAGCAAGTTGATTCAAAAGTACAAGAGATTTTTACATGATAGACAAAACACATAGTAAAAATGAAATGAATAAACTTAAATTGATAGATTTCGGAAAATTTTTCCAGACAAATGTTGTGAAAAAGCTTGCAAAGAGAAACTGCGCCGGTAAATTGGAACTCACTCGAATAAAGTTGATTGTTATATGTCGACGACGATCTGATGCCAGCGTCGTCAGAATCGACGTATAATACATATATAACGGGATCGAGCTTTGTGCAGACACTTCGCCGGTAGGACGCTTCGGGATAATGGCGAAACTTTGCACACGACCGATGCCGATGCCTCGTTGCCGTAAGGCGAAGCTGTTCGTTGTATCACCATCGTAACGTACGTCGCGTCGGTTGTCTCATCGCATTCTCGCGTCAATATATGAGGCGCCATCGAGACTAGGGTTTGATACCGTTAACTAAGTTGCACTCGACTTGATTATAATGACTTGTCTTCAAAGCGGACTACCCGAGGGTCGTCGCTATCTGCGAACGCGGGCGCGATACGCTCTCTCAAAGGAACTCTCCTCTCTACTCACCTCTACCACGCTCGCCATCAACCTCGTTCATATCCCTACGCAATTATCGCGATCATTCGCACGTTGCACACATGCGGTCCCGTGATCCGTGCATCGAGATAATAGTATCTATTACATCGATAAAATAACAGGTAATAATTGAAACATTAATTCTCTATGTGGTTTCACATGGTTTCATTACAATATATTGATGAATGAGCTTTCTTTAACAGGTGTTTTTAAAACGACAGTCAGTATTCAATGTTCTAATACTCAAATAATCTCACTGCTGAGAAAAAGAGAGAATATTTCCCGTGTAGAAATTTTTTTTGATATGCAATCTTATTCGTCTTATTTCTTTACATCAAAGTAAACTAGTATTGATAATAACAGTGAAACATCGGGGAAAGAAATTATTTTATTTATTTCATTTATCATATTTGTGCAATAATATATACCTCTATATATATATATATTTTACAATTATATGTATGAGCTTATAATTTGTTGAAAAAAATACGCGATTACACAAATCATGTTAATTTACTCGCTTTCACGGCTAATTAGTATCATTATCATCTTTTGTGCTTTTGTTAGTTATAATTGTGTTTTTCCTATTTTTTATGCTTTGAACGCAGCTTCCATTTTCTGTATCGCATAGTGCTACTATTACTACAGACGACATCTCATTGAAAAATAAATATCTTTGTTTCTGTCGTTCTACATTCTTTTGCTTTGTAAAGGCTTTTCATGGTAGTATGTCCTGAAAACGGAATACGCGCATTCCCATCTGGGAACTACGTGTTTAATTTAGTCGTACATTCTGATGTAAAAATATATAACGAACGAAAGAGTGCGTGTCAGCCGTTTGTAACATTTCCTTTTTTTTTATTTACTCGCGGTAGGAATAAAAATGTCCATTTTGACTCGGGAGCTTGAAGAACGGCGCATTGCTGAAGCGGAGCGGAGTGTAAACTGTGTAAGAGCTGTGTTTATATACACAACAATCAACGTCAATGAGAAATAAAATGATTTTGAACATAAAATATCAAAGTAGGTAATAAAGTACAGACTCTGGCGGGATCTGTAATAAGACTATACAATTGTAGCTCTCTTAAACACTAGATTCTTCTATTAATTCCAACACATAGAGTTCTTCTTCTAATTCCAAATAATTCCAAATAAATTTTTAAAAATAAAAATATTTATGATTCCAATATAAATTAATACAATATTTTACACCAAACATGGATAAATATAATGTAAGATAATAAGATTTATTTGAGTTTTCATTAAGAAAAAATCAATATTAAAATTACCACAAAGGCTATCATTAATAGTTGCTGCAGTGAGATCAAAAGACCGTTTATAGTTTATACGTATCATTTAGTATTCTAAAAACACATTTTGCTAATAGGTAGATCAAAATTATTAAGTACATTGTTTTTTGCATCATACACAGTGTCCTAGTATCAGTTTTATATTTATTTTTACTTTATTCGGGACAACAAAACTCCTTAGGAACACGAACCAATTATGGTTCGTTAACACTTTTTCTCACGCAAAGTTTGCTAGCATGCCGTTTTGTGTCGCCCAAACATTATTCAATAAACTTTTGCATGATTATGCAACAAACTTTTGTCGGACATGACCCGTTTGTACAGGTACCAGGAGGAATTGCCGATACTTTTTGGTTCACGAGTTGGGCCGACATGTAACTTTCAGCACAGCGTCGAAGGAAAATTTCGCCGACGACATCGTTGTCGACTTGAAACTTTTTCCGACGGTCGACGACCGAAAGAAACGTCGAGACGATTTATCGGTGGGCTTTAGAACTCGTTATTATCCTCTTACTACTTCGATTCCATTCTGCTATCGGCATAGTAACGATAACGAGGAAGTCGGACGCGTACCATCGTTTCTGATACCTTATTAGTCGTTTTTCCTTTCCTGACAATTACTCGACATATTTTCCACGAACAGTCATCGAGTGTTGCATCGTTAGATTACTCGATCACAGCACGGTATTCATCGTAATTTTCACAAAAATTTTATTTGTCATTACATTAAATAGCATCTTTCTTTTTTAACATAAAGTAGTTAAATTATATAAATCTTTATTTCGTGTAATAATTGTATTGAATTATTTGCATATCTACACATAGTGTTACTTAAGTGTCATTAATTAAACATTTAGGACCTTCATTTACATTTACATCCTGCACGTTTTGGCTTATGTATATCTAAAGACTTTAATATCCGCATAAACAATAGAATCGGTGATTAGTGCCTAAATGCGCTACGCCGACACCATGATGCGTTAATTACCTCTTACGTAATTTGGCCGGAATAGCCGTTTATTCTCGCCGTTTTTAATCGAGCTTAATGAATTTAGATCTTCCGACGCAGAATTGATGCGCCCGCGCTATATCCACCGTCATACTTCCTGGCTAAATCCAGACGAGTAATTAACGAGCCAGCAATTAACTCCGCCGATGTTTCGATCGATCCGGTACCGCTGATACATACCATTCATACACGTACATGCTCGCTTAGGCAAGCGTATATACGTAGAAGGTACAATAAAGTGCAACAACTTTTGCCGAAGTAACATTATCTTTTCGAATAACTTTGAACTGTAATTTGCATTTAAGCAAGTTTTTCTTATATCTCTCCTATGAAACCTTTCTTCTAGAAATTAACTATTACTTCACTCATCTCATTAAGCTTTGCAAGAAGTTTAATCAGCTTAAATATTAAAATTATTTTATGTAAAAAGATATTTTGCAAAGTATTGTTAAGCTTCAAAAATTGTGTAGACGGATTAGAAACTTTGTTACATGTATATCTCTCAGCCAGTTTCATTAACAACAAAATTTTCATATTAGACTTAATTTGAGGAAAAGAAAGGTGTACAAAGGATAAACATCTTCCAACAAAGTTTCTCTAAAGAGAAGTTACAGTGCAGTGCCAAGTTGCAGGGCGGCAGATTTGGTACTCCATACATATCCGCCAACACTCGCCGAAGGAACTGGCGACGAGAAATGTGATTTCTCGCGATCTATGTCCATTGTGCCCGGGATGCCATTGTGAGAGCTTCCAGCTCGTATGAGTCTATCTTCTCGGTGCTTTTTCCGCATAGTACACGCGTCGGTACGCGCATCACATGCGGGATGTTTTTGATTCGACGCTATCCGGCGAGGGAACTGGTTTCGAAGAAAGTACGACAAAAATGCACCACGGTATTTCACCGCGCGTGGTTCACGAATTTTTCTTCTTTTATGGCTGGTGGCCCTTGAATTGTTGTGAAATTAAATCCACAATTATTTCACATGTGGCAGATTACTTTCAAAAATCAATTTTGCGCGATGATAAATCCATGCAGGAGGATAAAATAAGAAATTCAACAATATTAATGTGTATTGAGCTACTTTTCTTCTCTCTTATCATATCGAATTCTGAGATACTCTGTAGATCGTGTATCAGCAGTGTAGTCGTATGTACACATATATGAAATATGTATAAAAATACATACATATAGGAGGGAAATTTTGTTCTTTTGTGAGAAAACGAGAGAGAGAGAGAGAGAGAGAGAGAGAGAGAGAGAGAGAGAGAGAGAGAGAGAGGAGAGAGAGCGATGGGAAGTAAAGCGAGCAATAGCATAGCAGCAGTCGCTAGAGACCAGAAATTCCGTCGACCGACCTGTCTGTC
>VBVR01002337.1:0-23327 GCA_011638315.1 Tetramorium parvispinum
TAAATTTTAAATACTAATTTTTCAAAATTTATTAAATTATAAATTTATAATTTATCTTTGTTTTAAATTGTTTAAAATTTAATATTTTATGCTGCTATGTGTAATTCATTAATTTCTATATAAAATATTTTATATAAATATTTCAGAAAGAATTAGTTTAAAAATTAAAGAGCCCGACGAATTATTCATTAGTTTAAACCATACTAAATTAATCATCCAATAATATAAAGCTCAAATTTATTTAATCCTATTGCATTAATTTTAATCGAGTCTTAAGTTAATCCTCAACTTTTCGTCTCGCAGGCGACCGGCGATCACATTCCCAGCGCACCCCCGCCGATGGCACCGCAGCCGGAGTACGTACCGCTGGCGCAATATAATCCACCGGATTACCAACCCCCGAGTTATGCACCGCCAATCCCTCAGCAGTATCCGCGGCGCTATCAACCGGATTACGAACCGCAATCTGTCGTTTATCAACCGCTACATCAATCGCAACTTCAAGCACTGCCTCAACCACAACCTCAACCGCAGCCTCAACCGCAGCCTCAACCGCAGCCTCAACCACAGTACCAGTACCGACCGCAGCCTCCCCCTCGCTATCATTATCCCTCGGAGTTGCAAAGTATACCCTCGTACGCGCCATCGAAACCACGCTATCAGCCTCAACTTCGCCCCGCGCCGCAATACAACGCGATAACAACACCGGCGCCCCGGAATTTTTATCCGCCGGGAAAACTCAGCTTCAATCGGACTCCCGATGGCTTTTCCTACCAATTCAGCAAGAGTTGAGTGGCACGCGAGTTTACAATGAAAAGCAGTGATGTCTCTGCGATAAAACTAACAAAGTTAATGATTTAATAAAATGTGTAATTTTCGAAGAACGATCCATCGCTAATTAAAAAAATCCAAATCTTTAAGTAAAAACGCGATTGAGTGTCAAAAAACATTAAATCTAATCTACTAAAATCATGTGCAAAAAATTATCGGTTTTTTCATTATCAAATCATAGTTGATTTTGTTTTTATTTCATGTTTCAAATTATTTAAAAATTAATGTGTTCGAGTGTTATAATAAATTATTACACTTTTTTATATGAATTATTAATAATTCATTGTCGAAACATTTTTCATAAAGAGTAAGAATTTTTGTAGAGAATACATTAAAATGTATTCTCATAAGAACTTCCTTCTATCTTTGTGTCTGAAAAATAAAACATCGGAATTGCGCGGAGTCGAATGATTTTCATTTCGATCGTTCGTGCAATGCCCGATGTACCTTGCATAGTAATTTCCCGTACAAATGTAAGCACAATCACGTGCTCTAGAGGGTCGGCTTACTTTCATCCGGTAACCTTTGCGTTCTCCATGCTGTTGCAACTGAGAATCCCACGATACCGAAGAAAATGTGGGATACGCCCGATATAATATATGTTTATGTGAGAAACACTGTACTATAAATGTACTCATTCTTGATTTAAGTCATTCTTATTTAATTGTAATTAAATTTATTTAATACAAATATTGTAACAGAAAAAATTCGATAATAAAGATATTTCTTTCATGTTAACGAATTAAAAAGACACGTTCCTACTTCTTTAATTTTATAAACAATATAAAATAATTAATATTTTAATAAAAATCCTTTATTGAAATTGATTTGAAAAATCAATATACGTATACATTTAAATGCGACCATCTACTGTAAAATATCATAGCAATAACGTTTCGTTATATCTTGTTTCACGAAAGACTGCGAATTATCGGTAGAAACGGAAGAAAGAAGGGACAAAGGAGCGATTATCTTATTATCCAGGCTCGCGAGTGATAATGCGAATGCAACACACTCGTGCGAGGAGGCAGGGGTCGGCAAGGGCGAGGAAATAAAAATGCAACGAAGTCGAGCCGGTTCGCTAGTCATTATTGTTGGTCGTCACACGGGCGCGGCGCGATCCAGTAAGGCGAACCGCCTGCGTCCGAGCAGGAACTCTGTAACCCAAAGGTGGGCAGAAAGAAATGCACGCCACGATATTTCAGGTCACCCCGATTGTCGCCCGAGAAAACCCATTATAACATTGTCGTTTGACGGCATTACTTGTTGCGACGTGCAATACCAATTTATCCTCGTCAAATAAATCTTACGTGACGAGACAACAAAGAAACAACATCCATCAAACGCAACGGCAATAAAAATGACTTGGACTCTTTTTTGGTCGTGTTTTATTTATAAAGGTATATTGAGTATACATTTCGTTCCGTATATAATTATGGCAGTAATATACAGACTCTGATTAGCTGCGCGTGACATCAACAGTATAAAAGTAGTCTAAAACAGCTGCTGTAGAGGCAGTGTGGCATCGAATGTTCACTCTCCTCGTAACAAAAGGACGAAAATGAAACTAATCGCCGTCTTACCTAAGTAACTAACTTATGTCAATGTTTTATTTATGCCGATGTGCCTCCCCAACACGTGAATTTCAAATAAAGATGATGTGAACAAGTCCCAGAGAAAAGGCACTATACGTCTATTCTTTCAAATCCTCGACGAGAATATTACGTATCGCGTTTATTTGGACGCGTCGCTTTTTCTTCCTTTTCATTTTACTTTTTCCTTTCTTTTATATCAAAAAAATCTTCGGAAAGAAACCCAAGTTGCAATGGCTGTATACCCAGACAGCACAAGTCTTCCAAAGACATCTCAAAAACATTCTAAGAACGTCCCTATGTTCTAAAAATGTCCAGAGGACATGTTTTGGAGACCTTGTGCTGTCTGGGTGCATTCTCACGCTTGCATTCTCACATTGAACGGTACATTGAAACGTATAATCGGCCTAGGTTGTTTTATTCCCACGTGGAAAATAGCATTGGTTAAAGTATTCCTAATGTTCTCTATCGAACGTTACTAATGTCAATTCTGATGATAATTTGTAGGCGAACGTTAATTATTTATCTCCTAAACTATAAACGGTGATTCCAAAGGCATTGATTTAAATTTGATTGCGCTTTCGTACGCAATTCTCAATACGCGCGTGCGATATAGACGAGCGTTGTAAAGTAAAAAAAAAACTGACCTCGCAGGCAGGACTACTTACTAATCTCACTATGCTAAAAATATAAGTTCGGGTAAAGTCTCGGGATGTTCCCGATGTAATTGCTTGTCGTATGTACGATAATCTAAGATAGTCGCTATTGTCGCAATGATTATACCTCTAATGACATAGTTGTAAATGTTATGTTATTACACAAAATATACGTTCAGCTTAGGCTCCGACTTTTGATTTTTATATCATCGCAGAGGCACGGTCGTTCTAATAAAGCGACCGTCGAATGGAAAAACAACTCGGAAGCGGATTTGTACGTGGGGCAGGAGGCACGGCAGTTTTGCGTTCTTAGCGCATTTTACTGGCTTATCTTAGAAAACTATTCTAGGGAGACGAGAGGAAGCTTTAAGCGCTGTAACAAGCGAATCCTATCGGCTTCTTCTGGAAGATATAGTTTGTTCACAATGCAAATTAAGACGTCTGAGAGTCTGCCAATATGTTGACGCGCGTATTCGGTTCCTAGCAAAAATTGGAACTCGATTATTGTCGCTAATTTCTCAGTGCGAATAATCCATACATTCGTGTATATATCTCTTCCGCTGATACGAAAAACAATGATACTATTTGTCAATCATACACTCATTGTCCGATCTACATATAACACAGAAAAAAAATTTTTTAAATAGAAGCTTCCTTCATATTTTTCCACATAATGGAATACTTGTAAGATATCATAAATGATTCATGATTAATTGTACGAGAAATTCTTCATGCATTCTCAATATTCATAATAACTAAGTATAAATTTCGAACATCCTTGACTAAGTTCATGCTGATACTTGAGATTTTAAGGATGATCGTAACAAGAAAGAATAATCATATCATAATAGAAAAACATTAATAAAAAAATTTTACTTGCATCAAAAATTGATTAATAGACTTTAAAATTTTAAGCATATATGCTTCATCGTCATTTAATCATATAAAAAATAATATAGTCATATAAAAAAACATATATGATTATTATAATTCTTCGAGAAATGTGAGTAAAAATTGGAGAAATTTGGAATATTTCAAATTAAAGTTTGTCATTTTAACCTTATTTTTAACGAAAGCATCGTTCTTAGATACACGACCATCGCTAATACTTGAATCGCTGAGGACTAAAACTGTATAAGTCAATTTTTTTCTCATTTTGAGAAACAAAAAATTTTTAAATGAAATGTAAATTCAAACTTTACAATAATTAATAATTTGATTGGTAAAATCTAACAGAATATTAAAATTTATGATAAAAAAAACTTTAATGATTTATGCTTTTTGTCTTTTATAATCCGTGAAAGTGAGTTATACTAGTTTAGTTCTCAATATTCATATATACAGGTTGTCCCATAACTAACTAATCAACACTTTAGGGGATGAAAGAGGGTGAAATTTTGAACAAAAAGTTCGTTTTCCGTTTTTAGTTCAGACTATATGGCACGTTGCGCCCCTGCATACTCCGGCCGCGCGTTGTCTGATTAGTTAACTGTAATTGTTAATAACTTAGTAAATAATAGTCTGAGCCAAAAATGAAGAAGAAACTGCGTCCAAAATTTCACCCTCTTTCACTCTATAAAGTATTGATTAACAGTTATGAGACATCTTGTATACTGCAGAGATAAGTTGACAATGGTATAACTTGACAATATATTCGACCCATTGTCTTTGGAAATTTATAAAATTCCGCCGAAGGTATAGTACAAATTGCTAGATAACGATGTATCAACGTATGTAAGCGAATAGTCAATGAGTGATTGAAAAGTATAATAAAATTATACAAAATGATTCATCTAATTTGACAATTTAGATAATATTGTAAAGAAATTTAAATCTTTTATTTTTTCAAAAAGCTATTATTATAAATGTAATTTTTTTTATAACATGTCTTTATGATCTAAATTTTATTCTAACAAAAATAAAAAATTATTTTCTTTAAAATGACACCATTAACTTTTGTTTCAAATCTTTTTTTCATACCAGAAATAATTAAACAGTAATTTAAGCTAGTTAAATTAGATGAATTAGATTTATTCCGTATGAAACATAATTAAATTTTCCAAATCAGATCTGTATCTCATTGATATTAAAATCTAGAGCAAAGAGAACGATATGCTATCAAAATAATAAATTCTCTAAATTATAACGTTGCAATTGAAAACATACATATACATATAAAAAATATAATAGCATTGAGAACAAACCTGTACATCAGAGAGTATATACTACTACAGACCCATTTTGTAATTTTTTAATCACAACTATTTAAATCTAACTCTATGATGCAACAATATAGTATCCTTTATATATCATTATCGGTCTTTTATGCGTATATTTTATGCAATTATATGATTACTTTTAGACTTTACTCACGTTATATAGATATAATAACAGTTCACAATTGCACTTCAATCTTGCTACATTTTGTAATAAAGAAGCTTAAGTAAATATTTATCAATGAAACTTAAATAGAATGATTTATATTATTGGTTATGTCCAAAAATATTGAAAAATATTTTTTTACATATATTCATTAATTAAACAAAGATAAATAATGCTGAATTTTGAGAGAATTAAAACAAGTGCAACTGAATAATTCCTATATTTATAGCATGAATAAAGCTTATAGTTATATGTTAAAAAGTTACAGAACAGGTCTACTAGTACCTACAAATAGCAGGAAGCTAGCTATGTAGGAACGTATACTATTAAGTAATAGCTTTTTAAATACTGACACGATAGTGATCATTCTCATGACTCAGTATCATATCAGTATCTAAATTTCTTTTCTCAATAATGTAGATCTTATCTTGTATCAAGATACACAGTAGTGTATTCCTGAAAATAATTCCTCTATGTAACTCTGTTCTGATGATATGTATTACAAAGTGCATAAATTGCTCCTACTGTTTTAATAATATATTGTAAAATGAAAATTTGTCAAAAATATGTTCTTAAGAAATATTAGATAATCTTTCCCAATTCATACAGAGAATGAAAGTGTAAGAAAATGATCAAACTTAATACATAAAATTCGCTTACCTTCGAGTTCTTAGTCATAAATCCTACTTCCATCATGTGTGCAAAAGGTTCTAATAAAAATATATTGAAAAATAATCACAGTTGCACGGAATTATCAACTTAATCCATAATATATTAGTATAATGAATATTATACCAACATTGCTATTCGTTATCATCGAACATGCTACTGTGTATCTATTTTCGATAAGTTGGTATATATATCATTACAATCACAATATGCATGACACCCTATGCGAAAGTTTCTGGTCGAAGTGGAGCAGAAAACTTGTACTATGGTAAGACACAAATCGACGGTACGTAGTGACAGGGAAAAGAGTAATTCTAGCTGCATAATCCGGAAGGATCAACAAGCCCTCTGGCAATTAATTCAGCTGTCGCAGCATCTCCGCCGCTCTGTTTACCGCCCGACGGTTGCCCATGTTCGCAATGCGTACGTATATGGAACATGAACTCGGCTTTATCTGTGAAATCGGCGCGACACATTAAGCAAAAATTTCTCTCAGCAGCATAGGATTGCGGTGGCGGAGCGGATCCTGGAAAATACGGAGCGGCATGTTGTGGCGGTACAGTTCCTTCCAAATGAGATCTGCAATTGATTAAAGTTAATTGTAAACGTTAAATTAAAATTTAAGTATATTGATATTGAAAATAAAGAAATATTAACCGAGCATGTTGTGTCCATTCTTCTCTGGTAGCGAGTGACCGCCCGCATAGTTCACAAGCCCAACTCACTGGTTCCTCCTTCAGTTTATGGATGCTATCTTGACGAGATGGTTGTTGCTGTTGCGCTTGCTGCTGCTGTTGCTGCTGCTGCTGCTGCTGTTGATGTTGATCAGATCTGGGTGTAGTAGGTGCTGACAGAGGCGAAACACCGGGTTTGTGTCTGAGTTTGTTCATATGGATGACCAACTTGTCTCGACGCGCAAACGCTTTACCTGCAAGTTGTAATGCATCGGATTCTTTATTTATTCGTTTTCTTTTAGGGCAGATCGAAGATAATCTGCAATTTTTAATAATTTATATTCAATAATAGAATATATTCGTATGATTTTCATACTTACCGCAAACCTCACAAGAATATGGCTTTTCTCCAGTATGTATACGCATATGTATGACGAGTTTATCTTTACGAGCGAGACCCTTGCCACACACAGAGCAGGCAAACGCCTTGGTTGTTGGTTCGCCAGTGTTAGTCGCTTTCGAAACAGATCCCGGACGAACACTAACGCTGTTCGTTGTTGTCCGTAATGGTTGATTTACCGCTGGTGCTCTACTTCCAAATTGTTGTTCGGTTCCAGGAAATGCCGGCATCATGCTGGGGCGCATTGCGGCAGAATAATCCGACGACCTGTAAAGTAAGAATCAATGATTACCATATTGCAGTATTTTTTGCTTAAAAAAATAATGAAAATATAATTATGCGAAATTTAATGCAGAAAGCGATCACGTAGTTTTAAAACAAACGTAGCAAAATAAGATTTTTATGTTGAAGACATTATAAAAAGTACTTTAAGAAACACTCCTTTTCTAGCAATCCTATATTTCTTTCTTTTAAAGTAAAGGTAGAATGTACCGCAACATCATATATTTTAAAAATTGTAATTGAGCGATGATTTGAGAATACTTTTGACAAAAGATCTCGCTTCTAGAAAGCGAGACTCTAAGAAGGAACTGATCGTAGTACTCTTTACATACCATGTTCCAATAGACCGCAAGACTCTTACTCCGTCATCGTAGCCGAGCCCGTCATCTGGCAACGTAAACGTGGGATTTGGTGGCTGTGGAGCTGCGTGTGGCCCAGGAGCTAGCCTCGCTTGAGCAGCTTGCTGTGCCATGTGCTGCTGCAATGCCGCGTGTGCTGCAGCATGCGTTTCTGCGTAACTCGCATGCTGTTGCTGTTGCTGCTGTCCACCGTTTGACATCTTGTCCTTGTCCGTACTCTAAATTCAAAACGTTGACTGATCACATGCTATGCAATAATTAAGCCTTATTTAACAACGCGACAAATGCCACGTGGTATTCGATTGATTTTGCAAAAGTCTAACAGGAAATTGATGTAGCTTTCATTAAATTCACTTTCTTCATTTTCTTTTTCTATCGACATGTAACTCGTTAAAAGTAAATATATCTATATTTTTCAAGTAAATAGAATCGGTATCGTCACAATATTACGGTCAATATTCAAAATGTAAATTTATTTTTTAATGTAATTACGAATATAAAAGTTTATAATGGAGGCAAAAATACTCGGCGTGTCTCGATTATGTATCGTCCTCTATGGCGTCAAACCGTCGTCTGACACGAGAACGGCGCATCAAAGATGGCTTTACGAAGATCTGGAAATTCGTGCGTATACTATGTATAGGCCGGAATCCTCTTATGAAACCGATTAAAAGTACTACTTTTTATTATACACGAGAAAGAACACATGATAAAATTGTTCAAAAATTGCTGCAAAATAGATGTTTCCATACTTGGTCGTAAATCCAATCCACTCGACAATAATAACAGTGTTTCGAGATTACGTACTTAGCTTTCATATCATTATTATCGATCATATTGTACTTCTTTTAAAATGCTTATTATAAAATAATTATTTGATACTATGAACGATATATTCGTCACGTTTCAAATTTTTTATCTAACCTGGTAATGATCCAGAATATATAGTACAAATCTTGGCAAGTACAAATCCCCCTCCCGCAAGTATAAGCTAATGTTTAATTTCTTAAGATTTCTCGGAGAATTTCTCGGAACAAAACAATGAGAAAGACTCACGCGTGTTAGGGAAACGACACCAAATAGTGCTCATAATAATCGTCAATAATCGTCACAATTTGTTAGTCAATTTTTCTTTTAAAATTTTTCAATCCTACTCATTAACAATAGATTATCAATACAGTCATAATGCACAGTAAGAGAATTATTTCTGCAAAAAATTTCTAAATACGTTGAACAATGAAAAAAAAAAAGTAGAACGTACAATAATGGTCGAAGAGCAAGGGACTCCGGAAGGAGAGAGAAACGGAGAGAAAGAAGCCGTCGCGCGAGTCGATCGTCTTCACGAAAGAAACGGGCGCCCGTCTTTTTGGACGCGCTTACCACGCACTAACGAAGACCAATCCACGTTCCAAAGAAGACCGTTGGCCCTCGGGAATCAAAGGGCCGGGAGAACACTTTCGATCGAACAGAGGCGGTGTTTTCCAAAAAAAAAATATACGATCCAGATGTTCAAATCACAGCACCGATCGTGACCAGCAAAGCAGCAACAACAACGACGAGAATCCGATGTTCATTTTCGGAGGGGTTGAGACTGAGAGATACCCCGGATGTACGAGAACGACAATAACCGGCACGCTTCGGCGAGACAATTCACTCGATATACAAACGTTAACACTGACATGCGCGTTCGCGGGCCTCGCACGCAAAGGGCCTACGCGTTTTCGTGCTTTTTCGCGACGGGCTCGAAGGAATATCCGCGGTTTCACGAGGCAAGAGAGAGCCGCGAAGCTGGCAGCCGCCGCCGATTCCCGGCGCGGGAGGATGCAAGGACAAAGAGGCGAAAAAAAGCAGCCGACGGCGCGCGGAGGGGATAAGCGCGAGACGGCCGGGGAGACGTTTCCCTCGCCGTCGGACCCGGAGAGAAGAAGAAAGAGAGGAAAGAAAGACGCGGAACTGCAGGTGAAGGGGAGGAGAGAGAGGAAGAGAGAGAGAGAAAGGAGCGACGTATGCGTGTGTATGCGTGAAGACGACCGGAGCGAGAGAGAAGTAAAGCAGAGAGCCCGGTGACACACACGGACGGGAGCGACACGCGATACAAACGATACCGAGCGGAGGTTTCCCGCGGAATGCACCACGGCCAGCGCGTAGCGCGCCTGAGGGTGCAACGGAGAGGAGGCGAGCGAGCGCGCGCGAGCACACCGATACGACGAGGAGACACGATCGGGAAGCGACGGGGGGAGAGAGAGAGACAAACGGGGCCGGCTAGTCAGTCGGTCGGTCGGCTGGCCAGCCCGCTGGCCCGACCGATCGGCAGGGAGGAACGCAAGGTGTGCGTTTACGTGTATATGCGAAGCGGGGCGATGATTCGTCGTGTGTATCACTCCCGCGGCGTGTACCGCGCTACTACGAGAGGGATCGCCGGGAGATGTAACGAAGACCGTTAGAGAGAGACAGAAAAGGAAAGAGAGAGGGAGAGAAAAGATGCGGGCGAGGGAAGAAAAGCCCCAAAGCGGAAAAGGGACCGCCGGCGCGCTGGGGAATAACCGACGGACTCACGAACGCGACGCGTTCCGATATACCGCGCGGATATCCTCGGAATGCGGCGAACGGTCGACGTCGCAGCCGAGCTGGAGGAAGCGAGACAACGAGGAACGGCGACGGCGGCGGCGGCGGCGGCGGCGTTAAGGGTGCCGCGTGGGGGTGCCGGCGTATACGCGGCTCTCGCTTTCCATGTTCGATTCCCTTTTCTCTCTCTCGTTCGGCGTGTATGTACGCGAACTGCCGGCGAGCAATATCGGATGCATGAGGAACATCGCCGTTGTGTGCGGTGCAACAGTGGTGGCGGCGGCGACGGCGCTCCGCGACCGGTGCGTCGGCCCGCTGACCTTGACACTGACATTGAGAGAGTAAGAGAGAGAGGGCGAGATCCTAGGAGAAGGGAGAGAGAAGGAGGGGCGGTACAACTTGCGCGCGCGCACACATGTCGCAACACGGGAGCGATTCATGGGAGGGACGCCAGGGACGACGAGGACGTTGTCTCGCGACCCTCTTCGTCGCGCTGCCCTTCGCTCCTGCCGCCGCCGCCGTCGCCGCCGCCGCCGCCGATATTCCAGCGACGAGAGAGAAAGAGAGTCACCCACGTAACGAGGCTGCGTTGATCTTGTCGGGGTATCCCGGGTTTCGAAACAGGTTTCTCGGACGTACGCGCGCGGGCAACTCACGTTGCACCTGTGCCTAGGACTGCCGGATCGGCAGGGGAGGGCAGGGGTGGCTTGGAAGGAGGTGAGGATCGAGCGATCCGGGATCGAGAGTTCCGAAAGAGAGAGCTCGAGACCGAAAGGAGAAGCGAAAGGAGATAAGAAGCAAGGGAGAAGAGAAACAAGGGAATGGAGAGGAGAGAGTGGAATGGGATTTATGCCGTGTTCTATGGCTAAATCCTTTCGGAACATGACGCACAAGTGCATATTTGTAAAAAAAAAATATATCTAGGAGAAAAAATGCAACTGATAAAAAAACACACAGTAACACGCACACACAAAGCTAAATAAATAAATTATACAAGATACAAGAGTAATAATATTAAAGAACACCAAAAAAAAAATGGATGAAATGTAGGAAAGGAACGCAGAAAAATTAAAAAGAAAATAGTGCTACTTGATGAAGACAAGAGGAGAAACGCAGGTGGAAGATAAAATAAGTTGCTGGAGCAAATAGGAGGGACACGGGGGGGACAGAGGGGGCCAGTCGAGACAGCGAAGAAAGGAGTGTACTACGACTTTCGCTTTCTGTGCGCGCGACGCGTCTCGCGGTCGCGACGCGCCGATCAATAGACGTCGCGACGTCGGTCGTCGTACACGCATACACACCTACACACAGACGTACGCTTTCTCTCTCTTTCTCTCTCTCTCGCTCTCTGTTTTCCTTCTCCTATTTATCCCTCCGCACCTCCCGCCGGTCCGTCTACGTTGCGTACGCGAGGGTGGAATTATTGAGATCGCACGCCGCCGGGTGCAGCAGACACGGAAAGAGGGGTCAGCGGGGATCCGAGCACCTCTAGCTACCGATCAGTGACGCTCCTGCGCGCGTTCCTCTCCCCCCCCCTCTCCTCTCTTGTCCCTTCGTGATCACCATCCGACAGGACCCATGCTCCCGTCTGACCGACCCGAGCCTTTTCATAGCTTGCCGCTACCAGAAGTACGGAAGAAAGAAAAAGATGCATCTAGTGATACACCTCGCGTTATAATTGATGATACTTTAGTAATTGATTTCTTCGGAGGCAATTAATTCTTCGAGTTAATTTTAGTCATATTCAGTTACTGTTGCAGCATTTTTGCTGAGTTCCGCTAGATTATCAAGTTATTATAAAGAGGAGAGAAAAAACGTCGAAAATGTCGCAAAAAAAAATCTTCAACACTACAGTAATGCAAAGTCGCTTTGCTTTGCGGCGCAGAATATTGCGATACGTTTTCACAAAATCACGAAAGAGATTTGTACCGTTTCGTGCGTTAATAAAATTTTCAAATTTAGTCAGTTTTGATAAAATTGGATCAAAAATCGAAAATTTCCTACTTTGCCATGCAAAAGCAAATGTTTTATCAATTTTGCTGTGTCCACATAATCATTTCCATATTCAATAACATGACATCCAAATTCAATCATTATTCTCACAATATTATAAATGTAATATTACATGAATATTATATAAATTGAAAATATATTACTCAAAATGTGAACAATCAAAATCTCAATACACGTAGTCGTATTTACATATTGCTATTAATTTAGCAACATATTTGTTGTGATTAAAAATTCTAAGCAATTTAACATAATCCTTGTATATGTATAGAGGAAAATTTTACTTGCCTGATTATTAAGTGCAACGATGTTCTTCAAGGAATCTGCGTAATTCTTCAATAACGTCTCTGTGGTCAAGCAGCTGAGACGAAATTCGTAGAACATATCTAATCTATAGATACATTTCTGACAAATATTTTTTGGCAGTCCATCCTCTTTTGCTATCTGTGACAAAATGATCTCATGTTTCCCTTTGATTAAAACGATAACTGACGAAATTATAAATCTGATTTCAGAATTCTTTGCAATAATTGATCATTTAATTCTCGATCTTTTTTTCAAGCTTTAGGACGACATAATGAGAGAAAATTGATATTAAGATCAAGAAAATCACTATTTTAATCATAGAATTGTTGAAATTTGTTCGTAATACAACAAAGAAAACAAACAATTACATTATCTCAGAAATTAAGTTAATCGCAAATATAAAGTAACAAAAGCAAAAGTAGTAATAATTAAGCAATAAGTAAATCAATCAGCCAAGCGTTTAAAAATAATAAAAATACATTTTCGACAATTCTCGACTGATTGGTCAATTTGTTTACATTTTTTTTGAATGCATGATCCTGAATCACAAAAGTTGAAAATAGCATCAATTGTTTCAGTACTGGATCATTGGAATATAAAACAAGACAATGCAGATAGCTTTAAATTTGCATGTGCAATCAATTTTAATCGTTTTTTTTAAATATTTTTAACAAATATCTCTTTTTTAACAATTCTCCAATGTTGGAACTTTAATAATTTAATTCATAATTTTATCTTTTGTAAAGAAACCTCTGAAAGCTTAAAAATATCTCTAGTGCACAGTATAATTCGAGAGGATTTATATATAAAAGCTAGCTTGCATCTCAAGCGTCTGGCGTGCTGAAAAATTCAGCCCTAATCAACAGAGTCGTTGCGAGTGGAACAACCAACTCTTAATCATCCCTTTTCAAGACCATAAAAAAATCAGAATTCTTTTTATCGATACATCAGATTACAAAATACCTCGTAAGATACCCCGTAAGAACCGCGCCGGGGCGGCTCTTTCGGGACGACTCTAACGAGAGTCGAAGCTCGGGGGACGGTTGGTTAAAGTCGACCCAGTCGCGGACGACAACGCGATGTCGCGGAGCAAGTGTCGTCGTCTATACTCACCGCGATGGGCACGCAGGAGCGTAATTTGAAGAGCAGCTGCCGCTGCTCGCTCTCCTTGTCGAATATCTGCAGCTGGTGACTACTTTTGTCCGCGCACAGCCTGCAGAGCTCGGCGAGACCGAGGTCCTCGCTCATTGCCATTGTCGCGACGGGAATGCAGAGGGAAAACACGCGCAAGCACACACCACGCACACACACACGCGCAACGGCCGATCACCGGGGTGTTAGGTTATGCCGCGCTGTGCCACGCGAATACGCGCCGCGTGCCGCCGGCACGGAACCTACGGAGGCGAGGAGTACGACGAGACGCGAATGCGGGAATCCGTTTGCCGTGCGGCGATTTTCGGCGAACGGAGGCGGCTACGTGAGACCGTATCTCACGAACGGGAGAATCGAGCGCGAGCAATTCCGCTTTTCTTTGTCGCTACTGTCGGCTACGCACCGTGCACCGCGTAGAGGCCCCGCGGGTCTCTTCGATTTGACATACAAAGCGCTTTCGAACCGGAGTACAAACGAACGAGCCACGATCTTGATCATTGACGAATGGAGACGCGAGCCACTTGTTAGATGTATATGTATATATGTTTATAAAATATTCGCTCCTGACACACCACTTGAGCTAATATTCCCGTAGATTACGGCAAATTACTTTGTCGGCAAGCGCGGCCGCGACAAATATGGCGCCCGGCACGACACTCTCCGTGCTCGCGAAGCGACTCGAGAAACGCACGATTGCGGCATCCTCGCGCCATCTAGCGAATGCTGCGGACACCGACGAGATGTTATTGAATACCGATAAATTTTACGAAATTTGGCATGACTTGAGAAATTCGCTGCGCGCTAACGCCCTCTTTCTTTATTTAAATTTAAAGTCACGCAATTTCCGTAATTAATTTATTGAATTAATTTATGAGAAAGTAAAAGACTGGATTTTCTGCAGTTAGGGCTGGTTTTCCAACTTTTTGATAAGCTAACTAACTAATAGTTAAATCGTCTGTCTTTGTTTTATCTACAAATTAGACAAGTTCAAACGTATTATTAGTTAGTAATATTATTATTTCGTAATATTTGAACCTTTATATTTATACAAAGAAATTTATTCTTCTAATATATTCTATATTCTATACCTTGTTAATTTTTAAGTGTCTTGATTTTTTGCAATTCCGAATTTTCGAAATTGATATTCGCAACAGAAATGTATAAAAATTTTTTGAAAATACAAACAATTCTCAGGAATGTAAACAAATCGTAAAAATATAGAAAAATTTGGAATTTTAGAAAATTTTTATGGGCCTTCTTACTTCCGAATCCATGAATCTCTTTTATGATCATAAAAATTTACCAGAGTTGATGGTATAATAATATTTTTACTTTATCTATAGTATCTTATCGATGCTCTCTACCATATGTTATTCGACAGTTTGATATATGTTATTCGACGAAATATAATTGTGTAACAATGCATTGTAAAATTAATAATTAAAAATTAAAATAATTTTAAATTTGTCTTTTTATAAAAAGACATTAAAAAAGCATCAAATATACATATTTTTTATTTTAATAATG
This sequence comes from Tetramorium parvispinum, assembly GCA_011638315.1. Lineage (NCBI taxonomy): Eukaryota > Metazoa > Arthropoda > Insecta > Hymenoptera > Formicidae > Tetramorium > Tetramorium parvispinum. The sequence goes on from VBVR01002337.1 coordinate 15,406, forward strand.
TTCTACGCAAAACGTATATATTAAAAAAAAACTGCAATAGAACTGCAATTAAAAAAAATCAAATATAACACCATCGCTTAAGCATTTATGACAAAAAGTATTCATCTTTTTTAGGCTATTATATTTTGATTGCTATAATTGCTATAAAAACTTTGATTAATAAACTTTGGAATTTTTTTATGCAAACTATATATTTTTAATTTAAGAATTCAAATAAAAATTAATTCCGTAAATGGACTAATTTATAAAGATTTTCACTCCAGCCGATTACATCGGTCAGCGCTCACTTTTTTTTCGCATGAATCTTTTTTCTATTCTGACGCTGAAACCTTCATTTCATCTTTAAACAATCGATAATCGACAAATTACAGGTATGGTACAGGTATGGTACAGAAAATTAAGAAGAGGCGCTAATAAAACAGTAAACTTAGTAAAATTTATTATTAAAATAGTTTATACATCTAACATTGAGATCCATGAATCAAATATAAACGCAAATAACGAGAATATATAAAACTCTATCGCCCTAATTAGTTGTTACATTAAAAAATCTCGTTGCGTTTCTTGTCGACACTGGAATTCCAGATGTATAAAAAATTGAAATAAGACGCTAAATAAAATGCTAACATATATTATTCGTTATAATACTTGATTATATCTTGGATTGAGACTATTGAACCAAATACTAACGCTAATAACGAAAATACAACTAACAAAGAGTTTTTCCATAGCCGCCATTTCAAATGGCCTAAATGGCTTTCCCAGCAGGAAACCGTCTCGACGACAGCTGGAATACTGATACCGAGGATAGAGAAGAATATTGCACCGACTAGAGAAATGAATGGATCCAAATTGGGCACTGCCAGTGCCAGGATCACTGTAAAAAAAAAAGAATCATAATCTATCATGAACATATCAATCATTATCTTCTGACTAAATTGATTACATTTATATTGGACAGGCATATAAAATACATTTTAATCATCAAGAAATGTCATCAAGAAGCATATGTATGACATTTTTATTATACTTTACAAACATTGATTAAAGGAAAGATAAAAGAATAAGCTGCAAATAAATTACACATTTTTCACGATATTTAGATATTCACGATGTCGTGTATATGCTTAGACGACGTATCGCGACAATTTCTAATGAATAAAATATATTACAATGATGAGAAATCAAATTGGACGCGGTCCAAAGTGGGCCGAATCTATTGCGTCGAAACAGCTGATATGAAACAAACATACACGCAGGCAGACAATTCCTTTCTTTCTCGGTGCACTCGGTGATAAAAAGGCACGTCACGCGTACATACTCGCACGCGAAATAAGTGGGTGACACCGATCATTCAATCGGCTCACCGATCGGGTCTCCGACCGACCTCCTCTCTACCGGGAATGCGTGATTCATCGTGATTTAATAGTGATTTCTCCGTCTCGCTAGAATATCGTTCGCAGCAAAAACGCAACCGGAAAAGGTTACGAGAAAGCGGTTAACTCTTTGAGGCACGCTAGTATGAAAAACATACCGTCTCTTTAAGTATTTGATGACTATCTAACCATTTCGCTGGACTCATTATAGCAATCGTGATAGATCAGTTGTATCTCACGCAACACAAATCACTCGATAAAAAGATGAAAAACATTTGTTTACAATATTAATTACATTACTCGTCTGTGTAAATTTGTAAGTCTAATAATTTACCTCTAAATTTGTTTTTGTCAATCTATAATCGTGTCAAAGAATTAAGATAAAAAGAAAAAGAAAAAGAAAATTTATAGCGCAAAAAAAATTTTATCAAATGGATTCGAAATAAAAAATGATGTATACTCTTAATTCTTTTTGAAAACTATGTCCTTTCTAGATATCCATTTATGGATACGAAAAAAGATACGTGTCGTCCAACGACACAGACGATTTGTGAATCATCCGTTTATAAAAGCAACAGTTGCTTTCCTGTATCGAATTATTTCTATTCTCTGTTATCCTTTCCAATCAGGTAAAGAACGACCTACGCGCGGGACAACCGGTTATTCGCATTCAATAACACTCGCTTCGTATTACCGAAGAATTTTATCGCCGAAATATTTTAAATATATATTGATAAAATTTAATGGAATTCTCTCGTTGAAGGTACATTTTAATTGTTTGTTTATAGCTGAGATTGAGTTTGTTTCTATCTGCAACTTAGCTGTTTAGACTTAATTATAGTAACGGTTAAAATAACGTCATCACATTCGAATGATGTAAGACACTTTACCTGTTATCATAACTATGCATATCCTCATCAACGTCTCGCCGATGGCTGCATATTTATGACTAAAAAAGTTCCTTATGGAATTCCACATGATCTCGAGCGGCACGAAGAGCTGCAGACCGTAAGTAAAGAGAACGGCCGCGGCAATGAGAATCTTCACCGCTTGCCCTAGACTAAAACATTACGATTTCATCAGTCAAAAACGCATACACGTCAAAACGACACTTAGCGAAAGAGGCGTTGTCACTTACGGCGCCTTTGGTAAATTCAGTGTGATGCTACCCTGAGCTTCCTCGCCGTACGCGAGATAACCGAACACCCCCATCATGGCGTACAGGCACACGACTATCGACATTGTGACGTTGAGTACGCTAGGACATCCCAGGAAATGATGCGGATATTTCATGTTGTTCGCCACGGGCATCACCTGCAATTACAATCCGGGTTCGAGGAACGCTCAAGGATACGCGAAAGACGTAAAGCGGGACGTTCGATTGATTGTGAATCATTCACTTGTAAAAGTAGCAGTTACTTTCCGTTGTATCGAACTATTTCTATTCTTTGTTATCCTTTCCAATTAAGTAAAAAAACTTACGTCTGCGATCAATCATTTGCGTTTAATGAGACGAACCGTCACCGTAGCAATTAACATTGGAACTTACAACACCAATACCTTCGATGGCGAATATCACAGTCGCGAAGAAACGGGGCAGTTCGCTAACCGAGGAGAACAGCTTGTTGTTCTCGAATGACAACAGCTTGTCATTACTGAAAATGTAGTAGAGCGTGATCACGAAGCCGCTCATCATGAAGAGATTTGCCAACGTCGAGAACGGGACCAGGTATTTCAAATCGCGCACTTGACCGAGAAGTATCAATGCTGGGATCAGCGTGAGGATAAACAACCGTATGTCTATTTCCTTCTCGATGTAGGTATCTACGACCTGAAACGAAAAGAAAACAAGATGCATAGTGGTAAAGACGTGGAAGATTAATTCGATCATGCGACTTATGCAAGGGCTCGGGATGATTTCACGAAGGAAACGAGTCAACTAAGGCACATCTACAAAACGGGGACAAGCAGAATTCTTCCAAGATGTGATTGAAATTATTTGATGCCTCCTTGCCGTTTTTTGTTTAAATAATAAAATATCTAATACTTTACATTTAAAAGAATGATCACTATTTCTGTTCTATTGGTTCTTCCATTTGAACTCAATTGTAAATATGCACAACTTTAATTATAATTTTCTCATGCACTTTTGATTGAAGATAAGAGGAGCAAGACTTATTTGAGTACCTTAAGAATAAAATTTATCATAACGATTGTAAAAATCGCGGAGCGTCAACCAATTAATATGTCGACGTAAATATAAAATAGATAATGACTGTAGAATGTGTTTGCGACACATAATCAGTAATTACTTGCATTACCAAGAAGAATTTTATAAAACTCATAAAAATAATAAGAAAAATAATAATTACAATCTAAGATATGTAATAAACTACACAATAATTATCGTTATATTATCAAATATCTGTTCTTGTTATTGTTTCACTACTATCACAAATATAAAATAGTTATCTGTTGATTAAAAAGTAATAATCATTGTAATAATCATCATATGAAAAAACACTTATTCGCGAAATTATGAAAAATGCAGAAAGCATCAATTAATTCATCAAATTAACTTTGAATTATACTGTGTGTAAAATATCTTTGAGTTAATATTAATTTAAATGTCAGTTTCCTTCCTTAGTTTCCATCTAGTCAGCCTCGTTAATATACATATGACTAACATTTACGAAAAATAATAAAAAATAATTAATATGATAAATATGATAAATCATTATGTAAAACATTTTCGTACTCATTAGGCTTACATTAGATTGCATAATTGTTCTAAGCAAGAAACTAATTGATATAGGGGAATGAGGCAAAAATGTAACAGGTTGTGCTCATCGCGCCAAGTATGTCTTAGCATAGATAAATGATTTTGCTGTCATGAATTATGCAAAATGCATACCTGCTGAACGGACTTAGAAATAAACACGACGTAAACACATGAGCCGCCCACGTACGTCGCGCACAGCGCCGTGTTCACGAATATCTTGCTGACGTTGGCCCAAGGCCTGACCGGCTTCGGCCCACAGAGGAAGGCCGCATACGCTGTCTCGGCATATGACATCTGCGGTGTCTTGGTGCGCCGGCAGAGCACGTGAGACGAACGCACCAGTATGTGCACACAGTGTGCACAAATCATGCCGATTATGATCGTACCGACTCCGCCAAATAGCAGCCCGCCGTTCTTTATTGCGAACGGCATGGCCAGAATTCCTGTCCCCAGAGAGGACTTCAGGAGATGCGTCAAGGCTCCCAGATCCCTAAAACACATACGTAAAATTGCAAATTACTGACGCTTGTTTCTTTGCTACACATAATGCTTTTATGCAACATGTAATTAGTTACAGAAAAAAAATATGTTTTTATATGTATTTTTGCAATAAACCATTTACAAAATTAACTGAAAAGTTAGCATTTTTTAAATAAATGCATGCATATATTATTTTACGGCCATACATGTATTATTACGCCTATGCATATCTTAACGTATGTTAAAAGTAAAATGTAGTACTTTATTATAGTAAGAATTGAAAAAATATTGTACATAGCAATTTGACATGTGCCGATAAAGACTCATGAATACTTACGAAGTTGCATGTTGCTTATCACGATGCTCAAAAGGGTCATATAATTCATCCCTTTCTTTATATTCGCCGATATTCGGAGCTATCTTCGTGCTAAAAACGACAAAAAATTATTATACAAAGTATTTAACTAAATACGAGATAAGAAATGATTTAAGATAAGAAAATGTAATTATGTGTACACGCGTATATGTCATTAATACAATTTTCTGACTTCTGGCACGGTGCTGTTGGAGTGGGGGCACACGTGCCCACATAAAGTGCTACATAGACGTCAGAAACTTGCATCACTGGTATGTGTGTGTGTGTTGTGTGTGTGTGTGTGTGTGTATGTGTATGCATTTTGAATTATCGGATTAAAAATAACATATTCTTAATAAAAGATACTCTTTTTTTTCTGATATTTTTACATAATTATTATTACTTCAAACATTAATAAATTAAGAATTAGTATTTTGAATAATAGTTTTATAATTTGTATTAAAAAGTAATATTTCCTGACAAAAGAGAACATATTTATACAAAAATATTTTACTTCTTATAAAAAAATCTTGTCTCACTGAAAAATCACATTGTTTTTTTATTGCAAGTTTTACATATCGTAATACATACATTAAATTCTAATAGAAATTCACTAATTTAATTAGCATATAATTTTAATGTACATATATAATTTTGGGGCCTTTTAGTGAAAATCTTGAGTGAAAATTTTTCCAATATTATCTGCTCTTCTACCTATCCAATTTAACAACAATATTAACAAAAATTAAAACAATTTCAATCAAGTGTTACAGGAAAAAAAACTGAGTTTATACAATGCGCGATTATCTTCGAGTAAAATACGATACAATCGCATTCCACGTTGATTATTCTTAATCAATAATGATTACTTTTGCAGACACTTCGTATACAGAAGCCGCGTTATCTATGATTGACGCTTATCATTTAAGAATGACTCTGCTCATTAAGAAAGCCACTGTCGACCATGTACATACGTAGGTACTTGTTATCTGCACGACTTTAGCATAGTTATCATCTGGACAATATCATCTGGACAATATCAGTTTTTTGCGAATGAAATTTAGATTCTAATCAATGTTTGTATATTCTATTGTTTGGGACATCGCTCAAATAAACCGATATTAATAATATAACGGAAGTACCTGCTACTGAATTCCGTCATGGGATTGCCCGATTGCTCTTTCTCCGCTCGACCCATGGCGATCCTGGTTCATAAGAATAACAATATCATATAGAAAATTGAGAGAAGAAAATTTATTCTTAAAAACAATAATGTAATAATAATTAAATTGCGACATGATGTAAAAGCATATTATTCAGTCATTTGTTAATTTTAATTAATTGTTATAAAACTTAATTAATTAATTATTTAGATATTTGTACAAGCTTGCTGGGTAAAATTGAATACGAGTTTGAAAATAAATCTGGAAATTATTTCTCATCATAATAATAAAAACATGCGTTATTATATAATAATATTAGGTTTCTATTCCTATTAGGCTTATTGTTAATCTTCATTAAGATATGTTGAGTTGTCCAAAAACCGATATCTTAGATATAGAATGAATTGCTGGCGCATCAAATGAGATAAGCTTTATCGGATCAAGCATACTGTTTGGAAACGGAAGGCTTCCTCATTTCATCTTCATATCATATTGTAAATATTAAACAATCAGCTAACTGACTGACCGCGATTTTTTATTATTTTTATTATTACAGATGCGAATCAACATAACAATCTGTGAAGCTTGTTACTTGCTTATGAACAAATATGCTATTGCCATGAATTACAACTTTTCTTTTATATTTAATTATTAATTATGGATGATATTATGTTGGTGAATTCTTTACATTTGCGTCTATGTCCGAATGCTTTGTTGAAAAGAAAGGAAAAAGAAAGTTAGTAAGAAATGGATTATTACTCATAATAGCTGTATTGCTAATATTTCTCGATAAGAAAAAGATCAAAGTCAAGTCACGTTCCAGATTTGAGAATTGCAATGTTCTTTTGTTCGTAATCACATTGTGTGAATCAGTATTAACAAATACTTGAGTTACAGAAATCCGCGAAATTCTCTGAAATTACTTTTTGATAAGATTAATGCACGCTGTAATTAAATCTTGGATATATATCACTTTTAATGCGCCACTTATAATTAAAATAACTCTCTAAATAAAGAAACGAACGATAAAAGGATCAAATATCAAGTTTGTTTAATCAGATGCAGCAATTTGACGAGGCAATAATAAGATCTGTGAAAAATTGGTTGTAAGTTTATCGGTGAATCGCACCATTTAGTTCAAGGTTTACACTCAATTATTATCAATTATCAATTTTATCAGATGTTTTGATTTACTGAGATACGGAATATTAATAAGGATGACAAGAGGAATTTGGATGTGTGAAAAATGGCGCAGCAAAAACAGATGCGAGTTTCTAAAGATTTCTTAACAAAAGTGGTCAGTTACATAAATACAGATCTATCATATATGTACATACGTATACACAATACACATATGACAAATGGACGTTGTATGATGCTTCACCTTGACCAATTTTCTTAAAAGTTTCTCCAAAGTTTATTTGCCAATAAAAAGCATGCGCGCTGTTTCGACGATCGATGACGAAAATTCTTCGTGGATTGCGACTCGACAGACAACTCGAGATTCGCGTGGGAAATTAATGAAAGATAAAAAAGTCAGAGTTATGCAAGGCGGCCCCCTGCGCTCAAGATTGCAGCCAGCCGATAGCGACCGATTCTTGATCTGCTTTCGCCATTTTATGTAAAAGCGGCAAGAAAATGACTCGACATTACGTACGCGAATGTACCGAGTGATCTCACTTGGCAGTAATAAATGGATCTAAATGTATCTATGTGAATCTTCAAAGGATCCTTGATCATTTAAGCGAGTATGCAGCGCATATACA
>VBVR01002338.1:0-23325 GCA_011638315.1 Tetramorium parvispinum
ATTACTTAGGAAAAATCCGCCGATATTGGAGCAATAATTATTTATCGTTATTGGAGTACCTACACAAGTTATCGTCCTGTAATATTTATCCGTTCGTATTCACACTTGTGCAATAATTCACATTTAACGGATTCGTCGTCTGTTTCTCAGCGATTAAATCAACGACTTACAATTAGGGATCTCTTTACTTGGAGAAAGCTAGCGATTATTCAAACGATCGAAGAATCGATTAAAAAAAATCGGTTCGATTCGTGAGCCTCGCGGTCGTGACGGGAGAATCGAGGATGAGAATCGCGACTGTCGCGGTAGCCGCGGGTGAATTCGTATCGATTCGTCCGATGCGTCGGGGACGTTATTGACGAGATTCACTCGTCAAGGATTACGCGGTTCGTTGGTCGAGACCGACGGTTTTGGGGCATGAATACGTAGACAAATATATAGATATAATGGTGTATCCGTAGTCGCCAGTAGCCGTTTCCCAAATCGCGGAACTTCAAAATCGCCCCGCGGGGACACACCTCTGCAACTTCTATTACTACAGAATATTATGCCTCAACAAATGGGACCAAACTTGAACTCGCTTTATAATATTGTGAAATCGCCAACATGATGTGCGAAACTGATATCATCAATATTTACTCTCCATTCGGTGACGTTTCGTTGTCCTATTCCTTAGTTCTGTCCTTTTTTATTATTATTTAAATAGATAATCCAAATTAGGATTATAAATAACATTGTAAAAAAATTACTTTAATTGTCGCTTACATTACGAAATGATTTTCAAAAACTTACGTAAAAAAGTAATTTTTTTTAAATCCAATATAATAATTTCAACTTTTTTATTAATAAAAATATTCTTGAATTGAATACTTGCTGTTACAATGAGAACCATTTCAATCAGTAGGGTTAAATATATTAGTATCCAGTTTTTGGAATTAAAAAAATCTGGTCGTCGATTTTTCACATCCATTGCAGATAGAAACTGATCTTTTGCCAAAATTTTAACGAACGATTCTCCAACGTTTGTCGTGCATTTCGGACAAAGTTGAAATCGCGAGCGACGGCAGGTTGGTAATCCACGATGTATAAATTCTTTCGCGTGCCTCTCGCGAGTCTTAAAAAGAGGAAAAAAGATTCGGTCGCACCTATGTGTGTCTCTGATCTGGCATTGCACGCGCTGCATTGTATGTATATCGGTCGGCGTAGACGAGAGGGCGAAGAAGAAGCGAGGGGAACTGAGAGTCACATACCTGAAGAAACAATGTTAGGGAGGACCAGAGGAATTTCAAGGAAGTGACAATGGGATGAAGATAAAAAAAGAGGGTCCGTTATAATTCAAATTCAGATGAAAGATCTACCGTTGATGTCGACAGGATATTTTCCAACATATTTTTTATTGCGTATTATCAATATCGATAATAATTGATAATATATATACGCGCTAATATTTTGATTGGTTTTCCTTTTTTTTTTACTTTGAAATACTAAAAAGTATATTATTAAAGACTTTAGCAGAATCTACATAATTATCACTGTTAATTATGGCTCTAGATAAACAAGATTTTTGGAGACTGCGTATGTGTGCGAGTGAAATAATTTCGTTTAAAATATTTTTCGTTTTACGTGGCATATTATATTTCTTCGCAATAGCGCGATGTCCAGACGAGTGATGCATTCCGACGGGAATTTCGAAATTTTTTCCGGCAGACGCTTCGATCGGTGCGTTTCCCGTGGCAGGCGGATAGTGATTTGTTCGAAAAGCAATATAGCGGGTTATCACCGTTGTGGAGGAATACGAGGCGACGAAGGAGGCGCGGATGAGCGCGCGGGACGAGCGTGGGGGGCCCCCGGAAAGGGGGAAGGCACGAGGGGTGCCCTTTTCCTGAAATTTGCATGAGGTATTAAAGCGCGGTGGCTGCGTTCACTAGCGGAGCTCCTGTTTGCCGACACCGAGTGCGGAGGATCAAAGGCCCTCTGCCAGGCTTACGTCTCTCTTCCCTTCGGGAATGAGTGATGGGAAGGCAGAGAGGAAAGCGGGAAGAGTGACAGAGAAGAAGAGGAAACAGGCGAGGAGAAAGAGAAGGACTAAGAGACAGTCCGAAATAGAGCAGAGAGATTCGCCGCCAGCCTTTGGCGCGCATCTAGAAAAGCGCTCATACGACAGCCAACTTTAGATCTTGGATATCGCGGTCTTGTCGTTAAATCGTCGATCGTACGGCTGATTTCCTTCCTCGCCGCGAGATTTCAACTCTGTTACCTCCTGTCGTAGGTTCATGAGATGCACCGCCGACTTTGCCGTTCGTGTTTGCTTTTGTCGACAACGATTTCACTTTCCGAGTATTCGTGGAATTTTTATACTCGTTAACAATCAGGTCTTTTTAAACAAAACCACTGAACGCTTTTGATTGCTTAAGCAATCTGGATACTTGTCTAAAATTTATATATTAATGTTAGTGTAAAAAAAATAATCAGTACTGTCAGAGTAACATTTTTACGAAGATTTTAAGTCATAAGGGAATAAATAATAGACCAAACAAACAAGAAAAGATCTTTATTTTTAAGCTTTTAACTCTTAGTGATTTCACGCACAATGCTACTGACGGCCCTAATAGAATTCGTTAGTAGATATAATTATCTTGTTAATGAGTTAATCGGGCCTTCCGATTTTTGTCCCGCGCGTTGTTAATTCGTGTCATGAAAAAAATATGGTATGGCGCCGACTGGGGATCCTTGGGCAGTGGACAAATGATATTCCGAGAATGTTAACGCGCGTGAGCGTATTCTTGTTCGCATCGTGTCCCGTAAAAACATTTGCTGGCAGTGATGTATGCCGACGAAGGCACGCATCGCATAAGTAAGGAGAGCCTTGAGCCGATTCATCGGGTAACGGGGGAACTAGGCCCACCGAAACTACTCGTCGAAAAAGCCCCCTTCGGGGACTCTTCGAGATAGAAATTTCGGTTACCGGACGTTAACTCGTCTTTTAAAAGTCAATTTGTCATTGCTAAAAATCATTGAACAATATCTTTTTTAGTTTTCATAACTAAAACGATCCCAGCCCAGGTTTCTTTTAAAAAAGTCCGAGCATTAACATAATGCGCAACTTGTACGGAGATGTAGCCTTTATTTCCCTTTCAATAATCTACCGAAACGTTCTGTCTTGCTAATCGTTCCCAAGATTAATGGCTGTTGCATTCGTTAAATAATGGCGTCCCGTAAATTTCATAAAATATTTCTTTAGCGAAAATATTCCTGCCTGCTACGCGATCGCCATTGCAAAAAAAAGATGTGAATTATATTCCATCGACCATCGTAAAATAGCTATTCGCTGACGTTTTTGGACGCGATAAAGTCAGCATCCCTCTGCGGAATGATTCACGAGGCGTAGGATCGCGACGGCGGCGTTCCTCGCGACAGCTAAGCGGGTGCCAAACCGCATTTTAGGCGAGCTATCTGCGGCATACCTTAGCTTCCAGCATAAGGGCAAGGATATCATTCCGCCGGCTCGCCCTGTCGGCCGGTAGGCAGGCGGTCGGGCAGGCAAGGCAGCGCACGGCACGGGGACACGTTGCGTCAGGAAGAGGGGAATGCAAAAAGGTCGCGGCCCGGGCCGGCCCGTCGCGTTTTACAAATTATTCAATTAGCCCCGCGAATTAAGGTATGCATATTCATCGCTCTCTGATACGCGTATGCGCGCTTCCTGCGAAATATATACTATACCGGGTGGTGCGCGCGGTCCCGGGCTCCACCCCGGGACGACGGACGCCGCCGACGTCACGACGCATAAACAATTCGTGCACCCGCGCGTTAGACGCTCTAACGAACTCGCAGCTGCATCCGAAATGCATCCGTTTTGCCGGCGACGCGCGGCAGGGCAAGGGGAAGGGAGGGAGGGTACGAACCGGCCCGGCCGCCCTCGCCCGCGTATTTCTCCGTGTTCCGCGATGCAGTTGCGCGGATATACATATATGTGCGCACGCCGATCTCCATGCAGCGCGCCGCTCGTTTTTCGAGCTGGTTCGCTCGCAAAAGACCGGGGAAAGGGGGTTGGGAAGAAGATTTATACGATATACGTTGTTTTTTTTTTTCCTTTTTTTTCCGGCGCCCTCGTCGAATCTTCCCTGCTGCTGATATGAACTGCTGTTGAGATCGTTAAATCAATATCTTCGCGACGAAAATCGGTTATCCATCGTTCACGGAGTTTTTAATAGAAAAGTAAATATCGTTGCAATGCAAATTAATTTCGTGGATACGAGAATATTATTTCTTTAATAAGAATTTAAACGATTCGAATATAATGACGTATCAGTTTGATTTACGATCCTAAATTTTTTATCCTTCGTTTAATTCTCCCGTTATCGTCGAATGATAGTAGAAACTAGTAATAATGTTTCTATTTTCATAATGAAAGAAATTAAAATTCTTCTCTTTTGACATGCGCATATGACTTTCAATTAAATTTCTCGCTTGCCTGTTACACGCAATTCGATGTGTCATTGTTTCTAGCTGCACAATTCGCCTCTCAGGCGTGTAACGAAATCGCGTCGGCGATTCCGCGTATCGATGTCGCACGCATCGCTCCGTCGCGTGATAACCGAGCGAAACGTAAAGACCAAAATTAATTGGCAGCGCGGCGCGGCGCGCAAACCACCGGGAGGCGATGCATTATTATTTCTTCCGGTAGATAAAACCGCGTGCGGCAGCGAGAATAAAACGTTATATACGTGAAATAGGCGCGCGCCTGCACGATGTGTGTACGCTGCGACCGGGCGGAGTCACGGGTCGGGTGTTGCGTTTAAAACAACGCTCGAGAAATGCACATTTTAATCGTATCACTAATAGCCCGACGTTTATAAGCCTCGGTGTGTCTCATGAATACGCATATTCCTCCCGGTGACAACGGTACAAAATTAATGAACGCCGGAATACTCCGCACCTACGAAGACCGATGCGACGCGACACGACGCGACGTTCCGCTGGCGACTTTTTCCGCCCGCGAACGGGACCGCCCACGCGCTGCCCTTTCTGAAATAGTTTTCCCTTGGGACTTCTTTTTTTTTTTCGCGTGTAACGTTTCCGCTACGCCTCGACGTTCTCGATCACGAACCGAGAATCACCGCGAAATCTGCGATTGTTTCTTTCATTCGTTATTAATAAATAATTATGCACCACAAATCAGCTATATTATGTAAATAAATGAGGATTTTTATGATTTTATTTCCCCGATAAGCTGTTACCTTGACATGCAAAGATTTTATCGACGTCACGTTGCGCAGTTGGTTGTTAAAAGTACAGTAACGTTAAAAGAAGCATTACCGCTTGATTGAGTGATTCATTAAGCCTCGTGAATTTTGTATATCCGTGTAAAGGAATTATGTAATAATTTATGAGAGTTAAAAGAGTCATTTATTTAATTACATCGGGCTTAGAATTTCTAAACCTCGCATTTTCCAAGTCGTTATGTAGATTTATTTCGGTAACAAGAACGCGGCATGTATGAAGGCAAATCGAATGCATATTTATGCTCTCGTTAACGATGATCCCGATGAATGATGCGCGTGTAAACGTTACACGTAAGAAGAAGGCTATCGTCGCGTTGTTACGTCGAAAGTATTAATAAGTGCGCGTTTGCCGGGGATAGAAATTTGCATTGCACAAATTACCGGCGCGAATTATACGCGCGCCGAGCGTATCTACGTAAATCTACGTAAATAGTCGGATATAATAATTCCGGTAATTGATACTTGTGCGTAAACGTTCCGACCGTAATTACGTTTCACTACGGTCGTTAATAAGCGTCTGAACGGCGAAAATTTATAGAGCGTATTACAAGTGTTTCGGCGCCAAGGAATTATCTGCGTGTGTCAGTTAATCGCGCGCGTGATTAGCAGACGCTGGAGAGGTGACGTGACGTTCAGGCTAACATTCTTATCTCCACGGTAAGACGCCGATCAAGTTTCTTTAAGGTTCAATCGAAGTGTACCCGCAGCGGGATATAAATTACTGGCGTTCTCATTAACTCGTTCTATTGACATTAACATATTTCGGATCACCGCCATTACTCAAATTCGCCAATTTCACGATTCTCGCTTCAAGATGCGTTACGTTCATTTGCGGATGGATTAAGTCGTAAGAATATCTAGTTATGCTAATACGCGAGTTTTTTTTCGATCACTTTGGATTACGGCAGCGATAGTGTCTGGCGTGGAATTTATCTGCAATATTTTCAACTGGATTGTGGATCTTTCCGTTTCTTCCGACATTAAATCGCAAGAGTGATTTTAGATTATAAAACAATTATGTTTTGCTTTATTGCACGTGATGGTCGGAATGAAATAAGAAGAAAAGTAAACGAACGTCCTCGTTCGAAACGAATGCAGAAACAAGTTTTACTTCCTCGCTTCTTCCCGCAATACGTACTCGTATCTTTCGTGCTTGTTTTAATATGAGGCACGTCGCGTAAGTACACGTTACATAAAATGGCAAATATCGGTAGGGCTTACTGCCGTATTATGCCGACGGCAGCGGCTTTATTACGCGACATTCTCCTCAGAAGAGAGGAAAAAAAAAGAAGAAAATACAGGAAGACTAAGATGAAGAGGCCAGGGGCCTCGAGGTCGGCAGATGTCCAGGATGTCGCTGTTATAAGTGTCTACGCACCACGCGGGACGATTCTCCATTATGTATAAATACATATATGAACTTTGGTATCGCCAGAAATGCGGCTGTGACCCGTGCCCTTCGAAAGGAGCAGCTGGGAGACGGAAACCCGCGGAGTCTTGACGACTGTTTATTGTTTTGCCAAATATATTATTGTTTCGGATTTACCAGTTATCAAACAACAAATATTTACGAGATCTATCATAATTCCTGACAAAATTCTACTATATTAAAAATTGAAAAATTAAATTTTTAAAGCTGCATCAGATGTTAAAAGATAACAATGGTAGTTTTAGATTATTAGCTTTCATATTTTATGAGGGCAAAATTTATTCGTACTTTGGTCTAAATATCGTTTTAATATTTTATCCTGAATATAATTCAGAGTCTAGTTATGGGGTGCCATAGGTCGTTAACGACCGCACGATGCTAGGCACAAAAGTTAGCGATCTCTAGAAGTCGTTTGCGGGTAACTTTTTTTCGCGTGACTTTCGCAGGAAGAGAGAAAAGCGCCGTGCGCGCGGGCGAAAGGGCCCTGATACGAAACTAAAGGCGAGGCGAGATATTTTTCCAGCGAGAAGAACTGCGATTAGAACGATTATGGACTACGGCGTGCGTGTGGAACGGTTCCATATATCTAGCCAAGCTTTGCGCAACGTGCGCTCGGTCTTGGTCTCAATTAACGCAATTACTCGCTCCCTCGTCTAATTACCTATCAAACGGAATTATTATCGCGCGCACGGTCGTCTCTAATGAACGTTATTAATTGCTTTATGATTTTTCGATAAAACACCGCCGCGTAATCAAGTTATTATCCCACAACGCGCGTTTCCGTTTTTAAAGACGCTGCCGCCGCCGTCGCCGCCGCCGCCGTCGTCGAATTACTTTTCTGCCTCTTCCGTAAATATTCCGTGAATGTCTCGAACGTTTAAATGTTTCCTCGAGCGCGAAACGAATGGAATTCACAAGCAACGGGTTTGAAGAAACGGAAGCGTGTGAAATAAAATCTCTCGCGCGCAACAAAAAGCGGATATTAGAAATTACGGGATTAGAGCTAATTAGGATTCGCCGCCGCACTTCCACCTCGAGCCTTTGAAATCTCGATAATGCGCATAATCGCGAAAGATAGATTGTTGCGAAGTAATCGATGTAGTTTCGAGGAAGCGATGATAACTTAAGCATCGGTTAGGAACGCTGCTTCGAGCGAGCAGCAGCAGGTGATATCAAACTGAAGAGCCGTAAAATTCCGTGAGCGAGAGAGGGTGACGCTGGCCAAATAACAGCCGGGGATGTCCCGTCACGGGCGCTTTTAAAGGCACGACCGCTTCCCCTAATTTCTTATCTGCCGGGGCCAATTTGATAGATCGGCGATATAGAAAGTAGCCTTCTATAAAACGGGGCAGCCTGCGCCGCCACGGCGGACAGGTGCACCTCGTCAGGATGCACATCCAGCCCAAGGGGAGAGTGAGACCGACGCACCTGACCGGCCACGCGGCGTTATAACCGATGCGGTTTAAACCACGGTGTCTCTATTACCAGCTAACGCGCGCGACTCTCCTCGCGTAAAAGCGCGAGATACTTTCACAAATTGCGAGATAATCGAGGCTTCGCGCACGGTGCACGCCGCGCCGTGTACGTACGTACCCGCATGAAATCGAGATCGCGACGATTACTGTATGCACGCGCAGAAAAAGCGAGCGTCATTAATTATGCCGCCGTTACCGCGATTATCGTAATCCTTATCCTTCGCACCATCGTCAGCGTCGACGGGATTGATACCAGTGAATTTACGATAATGGTACGTGTCTCCACAGATTCAACCAATTTCACATGATTTTAATAGGCGAGTGCACGGCCATTAGAAATGCCGACACGCGATACATATCGCGATCTGATAGAACTTTGAAGATCATCATTTTTCATTGTTTTCTGGTAATTTCTTTTATCGTTAGATCTAATTTTTCTGTTTTTTTCCACTCATTAATATTAGAAAGAACAATTAAAACTTGATAGCAGTAAGATTTTTTTAACACATTTTGCTCTTATATGCAATTGTGTATATACTTGATTATTATTGTTATCATTACGGTTAATCTTTGCTGATGAATACCCGGCGTTTGACGCACTTTGAAACGATACTTCGGTCGAGTCGTCTTGACGCAAGAAACCGCTCGCGCTCAGTTTAATACGTGTAGCACGATGCACGGTTTTTGAGCGAGCATGACTTCCACGTTCCCACGAGACGTAGGCTCGACTTTTGTCCCATGATCGAGCAAAGCGAACGAACTAGCGAGCATCCACCGACAAGTCGACGAGCCCGGACGTTCGCGCACGCACTCATGACGGACGGACGGACAAGCACGTACACCACACACAAAACGTCCACGTGTATATGGTACAGTCCCAACCGCGAATAAGCCTTCATTTTTTTTTACAAGAATGGTAGCTCAAAAAGTTTTATAAAGCTAAAGAGACAGAAAGAGAGAAAACAATTTTTCCATCTTTTAACATATTTTTAAGTTGTTGCGAAAAACGCAGAGAAACGTGATGAAATAAGGAATAATTACATTATAGGAATATAGAATAATTGCAAAGGCGATGTATGGTCATAAATATTGCCGTGGCCTCCGAGAAAGATTTAGCGATAGTAATACGGCCTTGCTCCAATTTTACAAAAATTGAAGCTTGCAAAGATCACGGGACGTTTCGCGGTAGGCCGTATTTTTGGCCAAGTGTTTAGCCAATATTTCCGTGATTTAAAGGGAGATTGAAAGTTGAAGCGGCCACGCGAGATCTCGGGACTATTTGTGGTGGCGACTGTATGCACATGTGATAATACACACGCGAGCACACTGAAAAGGTTCAGCCATAGTACGGCGGTACGTGATACCAGTTTCTACGTGGGTGCTGCACGTTTTACGGCTTTCGGCGGACTCGGAGAGAGAGAGAGAGGGATTGTCTCTTTCATTGGGACAGGCGGTGAATTTCTCAGTTTGATTCCCGTGATAGGTATCTTATCTGCGTGCGACGAGACGGGTTTCACGAAATATCCACGTCTGGCACGTTTCCGCGACGCGACGCTTGCCGCCGGCGCTTGGGAAAGAGGCGGCACAACGTAATTAAGACGCGCGTGCACTAATATTATATTAAACACTCGTTATTTGTTATCTCAATGGGAAAAGCGTGAAAGAAACGTGATACTTTCTTTTCTTTTCCTACGATTGTAAATCACTCTTGTTCGGGAGGCCAATTAAAGGAGGCGCGGCTCTTAGATTTTAGCGGTGCGTAACCGGAACGCTACGCGTGTAACATATGCGCCGTTAAATTAGAGAAGAAATCGGGAGATAATTATTAGCACACGGAAGGATAGCTGATATAATCGTAAGAGAGTCTCTGGGCTGACGCCGACTGAAAAATGTTGTTTTGTTGCCGTGTCTACGGTGCGTTACGATGTGTATCGATCTGCATTATATTTGTTCACCGCGATTGCGACTAGAAACGCAACTGAGAAATTATTCGGGCTCTCCCCTTACCCATAAATTAATTAACGTATTTAATTAATAAGGACAATCTCACGATCGTTGTCAACGCGTGCTCATTTATTAAAACGCGGTATAGGGTGTATCAGATGCCGTGCGCTTTCTCTCGGGTATAGAATACAGAATTTAGTTAGTAGTCGAGAGAAAACAAGCAATTTCTATATATTATCGATAAAAAGCAATAAATTTGCACCGTCAAATTATTTCTTTCAACGTGAGCGCTTAGCTGCGAGCAAATTTGAGACGATCAACCGTCGAGATATAACGTTTATAAGCCACTCGCGTAGATCGACCGAAATTTCTTCGTGATTTCATCGTTTTCCCTGTATTATTAATAATTAGACTCTTCTCTTCCGTGATAATGTCGTGTACACAGTATCATCATCGATTTTCGTCGTTCCTTTTACTTCGAAACGGCTAGTTTCAACACTTTTGGGGTCTCGTCTCTTCCGCTCGTTAGCCAGGAAGAGTTGGGGCTTATGGTAATTTAAAGTAGTCATCCCCAAGTCGATTCTTTCCTAAAGCTATTAGGCGATCATCTCGGATTATCCTACGATTCCGGGTTTACTCGGAACTCGACTTTTCTAAGTTTTCGCCCTTTCGCATGCTCGTAGTACATTCAGCCTATGTATGCTTGCTTTTCTCGTCGATCCGCTAGGATTAGCAGCGGGATATACCTATACATTCGGAGTAAAAAAGAAGTTAATTCTGTCAAACGCGCACAAAAACTGTGGGGAGGCAGCACTTTGAGTGTTTCTCGTGAGAAACGACGAGGCCATCGGAGAAATGTTATTCTCGCCGGTGCCAATTACCAGCGTAATGATTATCAGATCTCGCCGGATCGGTAATTATGTATTACGTCGGTACAATGTTGGGCTTATTACAACCGCGCGCGCTCTTATCTTTTGTGATTGCATTAGTTAGGAAATCATTTTTTTCCCCCGCATGCCGTTGCGAGTAACTGTACTAGTCCCGGGGTCGTTACCACATTATCATCGCTTACGTCTTTGTTATCGAGAAAATGCGACCTGCTCTCGCGCGCGGCAACCTTACAATTAGATTCTCAGGGTGTTATGAGGGCACCGCTATTGCCGCTCGTGTCTCGCTATTGCGCCGACGTGCGTGCGCGCAAATACACACACACATACACGCTGGCTTCGGCGAGAGAGATAATCGAAAGAAAATACAGTTAAAACTATCAATGTATACGCCGCCCTAAGTGGCCGTAAATTATAATTACCGCAAAATCCCATGGCGCCGCGGCGGCGATAAGTCATATTATAATTGCCATTAAACAGAGTAGCGTTGCATGACTCCGTTCATTTTGACGAGGCACCTCTTTCGGAATAAAATAAGGTACCTCGGAGAGAAAAATCGAGGATGTTAAAAATAAGTAGCAGAATCAGAGGAGATTAGGTTTTTTTTTTAGGCTCACGTCGAAAATTAGCAACAGACTTGACGGAGAATTGTCACGCCAACTCCGCGCTCGCTGTCGTCGCGATTTTTATAAATCGTTTACGACGCGATCACGTGAGACGGGCTTACGTACCTGCGCGAAGGATATCGCGGACAAGAAGGTGGTAGCAGTTTCCAACGAGGCGCCCTACGGGGAGTTCCCGACAGCACGGAATAACTTTGCGGTTGATTTATACTTCCGACAGGCGTAACGAGCTTGCGGTCAGGCCGCGGCGTCACGCGTCCATCGCCTGCACAAAAAAGAAATAATAAAACGGATAAAATCAATAAGACATCGCGTTTTGTTTCGCAGTGCGCAAATAAACAGTATACCCGCATCCGTTTGCGCTCACTTTCCGTTAACGCCCTCGAATTGAAGACTTGACATAAATAAAATTACACGCGCGATGTTGCTTTTTTTTTCGGTTCGAAAGATGTACTGTACACGCCAAGATCTTAAAACGCCATAAATTATCACTTACTCATAACGTACCGAAAGCTTAAAGAGAATTTTACGAAATAAATGAATATTATTATACAAGCAATTTGAGAGATTTTTATCTTTGACTCTCATTTATTTACGTCGCGTCTTTGATATAAAAATAAATATTTTTGCTGCAAATTGTGATACAACAAAGAATTAAGAAAACAATAATGTTGATGTTTTTCTTAAGGAGTAGATATTTATGAGTTTATATGTTTTTAATATGAGACGCGTCAGTTTGGAGGAAAGAGGAAAGATTGCCTGCTGACATCTCTTTTACCTCCGTCGGTTTCTTTGTCACGTTTCACGAAACAACTTTAGGTCCACTGTTAGAAGATGTTTAACGAGATAGTGGATTCGGACAGGATGCTTGACTCGTTGACTATTAATGACTCGAATACGTAGTTATGCTTCAAATATAACTTGTACAAAACATTTTACATTACATTTTTAGAATTAAATACAAAAAATTTTTAATATATAGTAGATTCTCGCTAAATATAAATTTTTGCTAAAATTTTTAGTATTAAATAAAGCGTTATTAGTGGTAAAAACAGGAATCGCTAGCTTTAATAAAAGAATTGTGAACATTGTCGTTAAAGTTTGATTGAAAAATGGAGCAAAATTAAATCTCGTTAGTTTCGTAATATCAAGAATTAATTAAAAATTAATCGAGGAGAAAATAAAACGTACGTAGATAGCATCGGGCAGCGTCGAGACGACGTTTTGCAGTGGACAGCGGTTTCGAGAGGACGGAAGAAAGAGAAAGAATGAATGAAAAGGCCAGCCCGAAGATTTGTGGAGCCACCGGTTTTCGTCTCGCAGTCGTCTTCGTGGCTGACGTATATGTTATTCGAAGAAGAATCTTCTTCCCGCGAGACTACGACGAAGGGGTGACGGAGAAGCGACGAGGGGGAGGACAGCGGCGTACACTCGCGGAATATCTAACGACTTTAGGGGCTTTAGGACGGAGGCGAGGAGGAGGGACCCGCGTGGCCCGCCGTAGAAGTCCCAAAAGTCGCAGCACGGCGAAAAGAAGCCGAGAAGGGGGCCGAACGAGACTCGTCGCGCGCACAACGTTTTTTGCGTTTAACCTTCTCCCGTCTCGCCTTTTATTTGGGCCAGACGGGAATTCGGCTAAATGCATTGATTAAACTGCTGACATCGTTCGGGCGGCCCGGTGGCCACCGTGTCTCTGCGGGTCCGAGAGTTGGCCCTTTTTTGCCCCTCGTCGTCCGGCCTCCCTTTCATTTTTGTCCCGCCACTTCGGACCGCGAATCGTACTTTACGTTCGACAATCGGTGTTTCGTGCAATCGGCGATCAGGATTGATCTGACGGTTGGTTAAGAATTCAGCAAGATGGAATCTGCCTTTATTTAACGAATGTTTCGGAACAGATCCGATCGCGACGGAATTCCGTTGCAATTATCCCGCTCGTTACATTGAGATAATAATATACCTGTCGATAATTAAATTAAGAGCGATTTCATAGTTCACAGGAGACAAGTGATGAAAAGTGAGAAAAAAGACGGAGTGTATAATCTAATATGTAAACATTCAATTAATTGCAAATTACAGTTCATAAAGATAGATAATATCTACGTTAAAAAATCTAGTGTTTCCCTGATACCCTCTTAACTGCTCTTATTTGATTAACGTTCACGTGGATATATCGATTTTATCTTAATAGACGCACGAAGCGATAGCTGGCGTGTCGTTAATATTCCCATAATATGGCATAAATATACGGGAAATGTGAAAAGAACGCGGGTAATAATACGCGGCTCGAGATTAAATTGACAGGCAATCTTGTAGTCGCATATATTTTGTAACGAGGTGAGAGTGATTGTATAGATATATTAAAATGGCACACGCACAGACAGAATAATTATATGGGCAATACAAGAGTGTCAAATATGTATAACAAGCTGATATTTGCAGATATGTAAAATTTAATCCGTGCATCCCTTCCGATTAAGAACGATTTAATTGGCCAGATTGACCGATTACACGAGACGCGGTTTTTCCGCCGTGGTTCTTATGGAACTCCCCGGTCCTTTTAATTAGCCTGGACCTCAACGCGATACGAAAAACGCGCCATGAGTTCGCGGCGGCACGAAATGCAGAAACGAATGCGTCTTTTCGCAGGTCGTTCGAGGTAAGTTTGGCATGCATCGCTCGCTCCTTCGAACAGCAAAGAGCCATCTATGGAATTACCCCGATGATTAATGGTACGGCGCTGGCTCGGGGCACCCTTCCACCTTGTTTTCCAATCCTTCTTTGCCCTTCTGCATGCTGCTCTTTCTCCTTTTCTCTCGTCCGATCGCCTACGTCCGCCACTACGGCCTCCACCAACCTGTGCTACCAGCCACCGGCCCATCTTGGGCCCAACGGCTCCGGGGGCTTCAAAACTCGCTGTACACGAGCCCGGCCGACGAACTGTTCGGTCACCGTGTAAAAAAGCGTACAATGTTAAACCCGCATTGCCCGTGCCGACCGTATCTCATCCGCCCATCCGTCCGTCCGTCCGTCTATCTGTCTACTCCTCTTTTCATCCTGTCTTCTCGATTTAATCTAGATTAAATATTTAGATTACTCTGCGTATCGCAACCGTGAACTTTATTAAGATCCAGCGTGGCTTTCCGTTTTTGTATACTTAGTCGACATGTTGCTCGCGGGTAGCTATCGTTATTTGCTCTTGCAGGAAAGCCCTCTACCTCTCCAATTTAAATTTCCAATAATTTAATGCACAAACAAGAGCAGGATAACTTATACGATGACTTGTACTGTGGCTCTTTCTTGATTTTCACACCTTGTTTTATCGTTATGTAGATATAGTCAAAGTATACCTGCTTTCATTTATTTATTTCTACATATGTTTCATTTCATTCATATCTATGATTTAATAATTTTGCGACTTCAAAGTCTTTAGAAATAGATTTTTAACTTACACTGAATAGATCACATTAGGATCTCCGCGACGCCCAAGGCAACCGTTTCTACGAAAAATCAGTTTATCTGGAAAATGAAATCGACGGTGCGAAGGCATCGGTTCGCAAAGTCGTAATCGCTAGTCACGAGAGAGGAAAAAGGAAAGACGGGACGAAACTACAGGTATTGTAGGCGCAGGTACCAAGGACAGAAAGGGGAGAGGGTATACGGCGATATGACCCAGGGCAAAGTCGAGCGGCGCTGTGTAAAAATCGGTCGGCGAAGAAGGAAGAGCGAGATATAGTGAATTCGGGATCGCATGTCGGGGAACAGTAAGACCTCCCAAACAACCCCGACGGGGGCATCTTCCCTGGGAATAGCAGTGATTCCGGGGAAATGTGCAATATCTTCCGTGATCGGGTATTATTACGTCGTGATTACGGGTTTTGATCTAGGCTAGAAGCGTCCAGAGACCTTCCCCTCTCACCACACCGTCCCCTCCCCCCTTCTCTCTTTCTCCCTCTCGGCATTTTGTGCACCATTCTCGCTCTCGATCGTCGCTGGCGATGCAGCGTCGATGATGCGGCTACGAACGAGCCGAGGGAACGGCACGGGAGTTTGGGAAGGGAGACGTATTGTCCTCGGCGACTGGTCGCTATCGTCGCCGTCACGTCGTCATGCGATTCGTGACGGCCGCCACCGCGAATCGCCGTGGGAAGCCACGTAGCTTCCATTCCGCTTTCTCTCTCTCTCTCTCTCTCTTCTTCTCCTCCCTCTTTTTCTATTCCGGCGCGCTCTCTTGTGTCTTCTTCTCGATTATGAGCAACGGGGTAATGAACGACCTATGCCGCAATGCCGTTGCCCGTTGCCGACTGCTCTCTCATCTCTCCCCCCTGCGATCTGTTCTGCCACGAAAACGGCCAACGATTCCTGTCGGTCCGCTACCCATGAGATCCAGTCAGATCTAACTGTTTCGGATCGGAACGGCGGCACGATCGAGACATGCTCCAACTAGCGGCGCTTCATAATTGGAGTATGAACCGTATGTATTCGGCTCGCTGCTTCTCAAAAGTTTCAGGACGTGGGATTCATTCTTTTAGAGCTCCAAATACGAAATTTCTCAAAAATGTACAAGTTTCTCAAGAATTCTTCAACTCTTTTTTAAATAAATATAGAATAACTTTGAAATGAAAGAAAGAGATTTAATAAAAGATTTATTTCTTTTATCTCATTCTTTAAATAATATACTTAGAGGTTTAGAGAATTATATATATTTATTTTCTTTATTATTTAACCAAGACTAAAACGTATCGATCACCACACAATATATATCGTCGTGAAAAGTTGATATATAAGTCGCGAGTATGATTCTTAATCACGAAGGCAGGAAGTGCATCCGTAGAAGAGAGACTATAGTGAACGACATGGGGAACATTGTAGTATATAGGCACAGCTATAGTCGTTCTTCAGGTCTGTCGAGAGTCTAATGACAAGTAGCACGCGATCGCGCGTCGCATGTAGGTTCGCACTTTGGGACCCGAGATTGCCGGGGGAGACATTATGAAACCATGAGACAAAGGGTGGAACGGAGTTAAGTAGACGGTATAGCTTGGGGTGAGTGTGAGAGAGAGAGAGAGAAAGAAAGAGGGAAAAAGAGAAAGAGAGAGCGCGGGGCGAGAAGGAGAGGTACATCGGCCCGCATTGCGGAACGATGCGCAACAGCTGCACCTGACACGTCATTTGTGTGGAACGTGTATCAGCACCGGCGATGGCTAATTATTATTCCACGTGCGCGAATGCATGCGCGCTTGCCTGTTGGTTCGTTCGTTCCTTCGTACCTTCGTTCTCAAGTCGTCTTTCATGCGCGTGCCGGACGAGAGACGAGATCTCATCAAAAACGCTGTCCGGTAGTTTCCTAATGGCGATTCGTGTAAGCTATAGGAAACATAATCGTATTACCGTCGAGTCGATTCGTTCGGATTACGCTACCGGCACTGAAACGCAGAATTAATTCAATTTCAGTTAAATTGTAATCGGATCACGCACGTATATGCGACGTAAGTCGTTTGAAGATTTTATAAAGAGGTAATTTTAACGCGTAAATTTTATGCGCGTTTATCGAGCTAATCTGTCTTCTGTTTTCCCAGGAAACGCGAGACTCCGTCATTACTCGCATTGCAGCATTAAATCCACATCGTGTCGCGAGGCGCGCACTTCATGTATGTTAAGTTATATCATGATTACGCGTCCCCTCATTTACCTGCCGTGTTTTCCTTCAAGCTGCACACGCTGCTGCAATAAATGTCACTTTCGTCGCAACTACGCTTCTGACAAGAAAGCTTAGGGCGACAGGCGGCCATAAATATAAACGAATCTTGTCATTCTTATTCATTGCGGTATTTTCAATGTTATCGATTGTAATAACGGATGCTGCTTCCACGAAAACACGATGAGACGCTTCGTAGAAAACGTATCATATGTTTAAATATAATCATCTAAATTACTGTAATCCTATTTTTGCAATGGACGTAAATCTTTTCCCCTTTAGTCGGCCTTGTCAGCGTTCAGTGTCTTTGAAAAAATTTTCCGGATTTCGCTCTACGGCTCGAGGATAGTAATGGAGTTATTTCGAATTTCTATCGGCCAATCTGTTAACGCAATAGGCACATGGCGCCTATTGTGCTCGCGCACGTCGAGGGACGTCGAATCACCCCTAGGCATGAAATTAAACCGTCACCTAACTACGCGTCCCGCACGATCGCGGCATTCGAGGTCTTCGGATGAAATTGTCCGTCTAATTTTATCACGGCTGGCTTTAAAATGATGGAAGGTCTCTCCGGGATAAGCTCGGGCACGTGGGGCCAAGGGGAGCCCCGAGGTTGGGCTTTAATAAAGAAGCCCGACGCGGCTGGTTCGCGACGGGACTGCTGTCTGCATAGTGCGCGCGCGTCAACCGTACGAGGAAATACGTAAATCCTCGAAATCCTCCCGGGAACCGCGAGACGAGTTTCAGGGACGATATTTGACTCGATAACCTGTGCCTTCCTTTTGCGTATTTACGCGGATTTTAGAGTTTAGACGCAATATAGCCGTTACAGAATTAATGTTGTCAATGAAAAATTCTAAAGTCGATTTACGAGAAGGAAATTGTTATATTGATTAATCTCTTGAAGAATAACCCTTTCAAAGTGTGCAAAAAGAGAAAAACTACTTCTTATTTGTTTAATGGAATTAAATTAGAATAAAATATTTGTCGGTTATAAAGACTCTTCGATGTAAAGACTGCAAATATGAGTTGCTGCATTTGAAAAGATTAATTTAGAGTTTCCAAGTAGAGAAATTTCATATCTTTGTCTTTGCCTCGATTTTCGCTCGAGACATAACTCGACGCGTAACTTATCTACGATAAGCGTCCATAATAATAGACTTTTATGTAACAAGGTACTTTCTTTATATATCAAACGCTGAACTTTAAACGTTATGCTAAACTTCGATAACGAGCGCATTTTAATGTCTGTCTTTGAAGCTATTTCGAAGAGATAACCGTGAAGTATCGCTCCCATTTCATTCGACAAGCATCGTATTTTAATTCGACGTTGTAGAACGCATCACATTACATTGCGATCCATCGACATGCTTAAATACTGTAAAAGAGTATTTAAGTAAGTTTGCATTTTTTTTAGCCACTTAAAAAAGATCGTTCTAAATATATTCTAAATATATTTATAAAACGTAACAAATGTTTTACTTTATAACTTAATACAAAGAGCTGCACGATATCTGTTCATGAAGGTAATCACGGTTTTCCGTGATCAACGTGATATCTCCGTTTCTTGTTGAAACGAAGCCGCTGTATCTTGAAGACATAGTTACGTTATCGCGCGAAGGAAGTCCTGTGATTTTGCCACGTCAATTTCGGAAAATTTGCGCCTTATCAGCGGGGCACGCTCCCGAGTAATCCGCGGAAGCCATTTGCCAGGCACGATGGGTAATTAGCGTGCGAAACGCCGATCCGCCGCAATAGCGTGCCGCGGCCTTCCTCTTACGCAAGAGCCCCGTCGTGCGCGCAAGAAAAAAACTATCGACCATCCACCTTTATCTGCCGGTTGTATCGCGACCTGACCAGCGATCTCCGTTGTTGCGTAGGTAGGTAGTGGCACGCAGAGAGAGAACAACTGGAGTCGATTATCAAGATGCCGCGATATGCGCCGCGAACGCAGGTTGTGGTTGCGTTTTCCACGAGAAACCGTCACGCGGAAGCAGAAGCCGAGTGGCTCCAATTGCAAGGGTGCCGTCGGCGACGTCGACATATCTTATCCGCCAGGTATTAATAACGATTTCTTCTGTGAAATTGATCATGCCTTTCCTAGCTCGATCCTTCCTCAAATTTATTTCTTCTTTCCAACGTCATGTTGTATAAAAAAACATTTTTAGAGATGTTATCGTACTCCAGTACATTTCCGTAAAAGTACAATCCGTAAACATGTGTATATTTTTTATTGTGTATACACAAGCATATAAATCTGTTTGAGATACGTAACTGTTTCAAATGTGTATGCCTGGATATATACGACGGATTTGGATGTTACGGAAACCGAAACGAGAGAGAAAGAGAGAGAGAGAGAGAAAAAAAAGAGGACGTTTGTAGGCATTGTCGGAAACGATTATTATCTGTGCTCGTAAGCGTAATTTCCGCTTTAACGTCACACGCGTTGCTTTTAAGGTCTAACGGTCATTATCCTAGCAATGCGGATCTTATCAAACATGCAAATCGAATCATAAACGGCTCTGCATCGAGAGCAGAGCTTGTAGCATGATTGCAGCATGGAATCTATATCGAGGTATCGGTTTTCTACTTGTAATATGTGAAAAGTCACACCTACATGTTCTGCCAGTCACTTTTCTAAATTATTCTAATATGATTAAATTTATGAGAAAACAGAAAAATTATTCATTAATATTGTAAGGATTAATTTTAATAAACTAATTCGTATATAAATAAAAAAATTATTTTATATAGAAAAAATCGTGAAATACGTGTGTATATAATTTCTAATGAACTATACATATATCTAATGGAAAAAAAGTACTACATTAATAATATATAAGAATTATTTTATGATTCAGAGTCAGATTATTATTCTAATTTTCACCAAGGTAGAAAGAGTAGCGTGTAGATGTTTAGCGGAGAAAGGTCACGATGGCGCTGCAAAACGCCATAAAGAGCCGAGCAGCGGCACATCACGTTACGTGGATACGTAACGAATAAAAACATAAATTGTGACCGCGGCCGTGAGCGAGGGTAAAACATGTTTCGTCGTTATGACTATAATTTGCCGGAATTCCAATTGTAACGGTAAAACCGCGACTTTAAGCCGCCCTTGATTGCACGCCACGATCGTGCAATTGACAGGGCACGCGAGGAGCGCGTTTTATAATTTTCGTCTCGCAGGCCGGGAAAAAGAGCAGGCGGAAGAGACGTAGAATGGCGCTAATAAAGCAGCCGGATAATCCGCGAGCGGCCCGGTGTTTCGGCGAAACGGCCCCATGGGTGATAGCACGGCTGCACCCCATGACTGTGCGGCGTGATTAAAACTAGCGTTGAATCGACGGTGCCGAAGCCACGGGGGGCTGATTGTCAGGGGGCGAGAAGAGCCACCCCTTACCCCGTGCTTAGGCTAATTTACTGAGATGTCGTCATGCTATCAGATCTTCATTGCGGCGCTTTCGCTTCCGCTCTACCGAGCGTGTCTTTAAAGCGTTTAAAGAATCTATTTGTTGGAAAAATTCGACTGGAAAAATCCGTTATCGTTTGTATTTAGAAGTGCGAAAGGCGAATACGTATAAGAGTGCCATATATTTTTTCAATCATTTTTATCTCAGAAAACATCCTTTTTACAATGTGTATCTTTGTTTTATACAAGAAGATTCACACACAATTTTCACAATTTTCTACTCCGCGTTTAGCGACGTGTCTCAAAATCTGATAGATGGTAAATTTCCACAGTTGCTCAATGTATTCGTCCTTTCTCGAAGAAGTCTGCCAAGCGATAAAGCCATATGGTAAATGTATGACGCATTTTTCTGACAATAGTATGCCAAGGTACGTTCTACTTTGACAATGTTGACATCGTGTTACGTCGTAGATCGCGATAAAGATAATGATGGAAAAAGTTTTCATGTCGGCGAACTTGGCATGTCGAGGACGATGAGTAAAATGATTGGTTGGCTCGGACAGGTACAAATCGCCGATAAAAGGCATTCTTATTTAGTACTTGCTGTCAGTTGAGCGATAACCAGTTATCTGGCATGTGATATTCCGAAATTGACAATTCTTTACATCCTTTTCGTACGAGCGTGAGTCAAACGCGACGTTCATCCTGATAGGCGATACTGAATAACTTATATATAATCACTAATCATGTGAAAATAATTAATTTTTTCATTAAAGAACGTTTTCCACGTATACTCCCTAATTGCCGTTTATGATATGTAATAACCGACAGCACTATTTTTCTTGTTAAAGCTTTTCATAGGAAAGTCGAAAAGCTTGTACGAAAAAAAGAAATATTAAAAAAACCATAAGTTATCACATTGTAGGTAGAAATTATGTAGACGTAAATGGAGCGCGTAGTCGCGACAGCAATCAACTGTTACACTGCGGTAGAAGCTCCGCATAAAATGTCATAATCTAAATTGAATAATATTGCGGTGCATAAAAATGCGACAGAAAAATACGGCGCAACGGAGGAATAATTATCTGCTCAATTAAATGGGGCGCGGCGCAATGTCGTTGTACTTAAGCAGCCCTAACGCGAGTTGCAAAACAATCGCGGCTCGCGTTATCACGAAACGTTTTTCCTCTCCCCTTCTTTCTCCTCTTTGTCGACATGTAAATCCAAGGCGAGCTCGCACAATGCGGCGCGCGTTACGACATATTTTTTATCGGGGCACGCACAGCGGCCGTTATCGCGCGTATTGCCTACTCAGCCACGACCTATATGCATTCGCAATTTTTCCCTCTCGCGATTGGACACGACAGGGGTGGCTGGAAATATCCAGGTGCGTGGCGTGATTGGACGATACGCAACGCGCGAACGACATTTGTCGCAGCGTTCCCCGCGAGGCAGATTTTATTCCGCAGTTCGCGTGGACGACGCGACCGCGGGCCCGTTATCGCGGATATTACTTTCCCCGCATATTTTTCGTTATAAGCGCTAATTGCACGCGGCGCGCCGCAGGCCTGTCGGAGGATTTACGACGAGCCCCGCGCATATCGCGAAACGCGTGGCTACCGCCTTTCCTTTCATCTAAACAAGTGCGTACTTATTCTGTCTTCAGACGTTTCCGGTCTGGAAAATTATGCCGCGCGATAGCACGCCAAGGAAATCCCCACCGACGTCGTTGCCCCATTTTCTTTTCACGACTCTTCGTATCTACAATTACACACACATTTTCTAGTCAATTTTTAAATTACTCGATTTTTTCTTAATATTGAAATACGATAACAATTGAAGATATTGTTCGATATTTAAAAAAAGTTGTAGAACAATTATACCCGCTCGTACAAATAATGTTAATCTATTTAATCGTGCTTGATACTTGACTAACTTATGATACTGAAAATGTTTATTGTATCTTATCGTTATATTCCATCTTCTTAGCTTTTGAGAGACAAGGAAACTAATATAACGCAATGTCGTATGACACGTGTTACAATCAAATTCAACTGAGACCCTGCAATTCGCTCGCGTCGCGCGCGTTCTCTTCCCACGTAGATTTCTCCTAGCGTTCCCTCAAAACCGCCATCGCGTGGGTGGCGGTGACACGCAATAATAACGCCCGGTAGCGCATCGCGTGCGACAACAGCGGGCGAATCGCAGGGAATCGGGCGGCGTGCTGGCGGCGACGGGCGACCGGGGCCCCTCGCGCCTCGCGCGCACGGCCCCCGGTCTCCTTGACAAGCGGGTGTTTAATTGGCGTTGAAACCAACGGTGTGACGGGAACACACCGTGTGTGCCGGTGGCGTCGCCCGAATGCCCGAATGCCTGAATCCTGCCGCGGCTATACGCAGGCGGATCCGCCATCGCTGGTGCGTTACCACGGCGAAAACCGGTAATTACCCGCGGCACGCAACTTGGTGCACACCTACGTCGTGCACACGACGTCGTGTGGGTGTGCGACCTACGTGTGCACCGCACGTACAGTGCACGGGTGCCCCACCGTACCGGGTTTTCCCTCCCCTCCCCGTTCCCC